>JAJSRW010003099.1:0-24945 GCA_022414725.1 Microglena sp. YARC | reverse complement strand
AGGTATTCAACTTCAGCGATAATGGCCAATATTCACTACTCCCGTCACGTCCAAAAAAAAGGCAAATCCTAGGTTTTCGTGTCCAACTTTGACTGTCCGTCTATATGAAATTTTTTTAATATAATTCATATTTTTATTGTAGTTTTAGATGATAAAACATAGATTAATAACTTTGTGCGTGACTTGGTCTTTTAATTTTTTTCATAATTTCAAATAAGACGGCAACGGTCAAACGTTGGCACGGAAATCAGGTGTCTTTTTTTGGGGACGAGGAGTAGTTAATTA
Source organism: Microglena sp. YARC (assembly GCA_022414725.1). NCBI lineage: Eukaryota > Viridiplantae > Chlorophyta > Chlorophyceae > Chlamydomonadales > Chlamydomonadaceae > Microglena > Microglena sp. YARC. Next base: position 24,660 of record JAJSRW010003099.1, on the reverse strand, counting down.
CTTCATCTTACCATTGGTTACGATAATTTTATTCTATATCTTGCCCCTCTCTTGATCAACGCGTTTTCATACTTACTTCATGTCTCAATACCTCAAGTATCTTGCAAACGCCTGTAAAACCTCTCGTATCATATGACTCAAACTTCCCGGTATTCGTGGTCTTACGAGCTGACGACTTCGCATGACCGAGTTAATTGGTGGTTTTCGCGGCGCAGCGAATCTCGGTTGATGAGTTGACGCGTCTATTCAACGAGTTAATTGGTGTTTCGTGGTAAGTCTGCGCGGCCTTTGCAAACTTCGCCCGCTCATTTGCACCGCGTGGTTATATGTAACTTTTGTAAGTTACAAATGCCTAGGTAGAATTACATATTCCTCATAGTTTATTATCATTACTAATGATGATTTCCGATCTCAGGCTAACTATGATCGAGTTGATGGAATGGAAGAACACTTGGTCGCAAGCTATAGGACAAGACGCGCATGCTCCACGCGTAGAGGCAGCAAGTTCGAGCAATCCTCGCATAACTGAGCACCTAATGGGGCACGGCTCTATGCGGACAGGAGAGCAGGATAAACCGAGCGCAACGACCATGTTGGTTGTGAACAACATATGGCCGCTCTTGATTCTTGGTGAGGCCAACGACGCATTACTGTTGTCGTTCAATCTATTTTTTGTGATATTCTTGTTCTGAATTCGCATGCATCCTCCAGTGATTTGGGCGTTTTCAATTTGGTGTGAGTAGATCAGGGTGAAAAATTCACGTCCAGACCTTCCATTTGGAAGTGGTTTTGGTAAATTTTCACTTTTTTTTTTTTTCCGTTTTATAGTTGCTACTAATCTCTGTCATATATAAGCGGGTACGATTGGGGTTGGTTTTCTTGGTTACTTTGTCATGAACTATATATAACATGTGTGAATGTTTCTAGAAATTCCACAAAATGTTTATGGATTATTTACTCCCACGAGTACAGAACCTTCCATCTGTGACGGTCTCTAACATGCTGGGAATTAGCGGGCCGTCATAAAAGGGAAGTCATCTAAATTAGATGAAAAAGCACCGACTGAGATATGGTTGCACAGACATATTAGATGAGCATAATCTCAGGCCCGTCACGGATGACACCTATATGTGGCGGGCCGTAGTTTAGACCCGATTGAGATTATTGGAATGTTATCTCATCGGGCGTTCTCAAAGTTTGGCACCCGTTACGGATGCACCATCACCGTGACGGGCACTTACATGAGCCTGATTGATGATAACAACTAGGCCCGTCACAGATGGACTCAATATCCGTGGACGGGCTCTATACTTAAATGACCGATTGCAGAATGACTTATCTTTTATCGGGTTTTAACTAATGTCCATCAGATGAGTAATTTTTCTATTTTTCATATGAAATGTTTATATTTGTTGAGTTGAACTATAGCAAAAAATAATTAAAACTGGCATTATAATAATTCATTTTATTAGTCAAAATATTTTTTTGGTACTAAATAGATTTCAAATGAAAAATTGTCACAATAAAGTTGTAATAACCTAATCAAGATTTACCAACCTTTATATTTGGTTATTTTTTCTATATAACTTTTTTAAAACGGTGTTATTGAAAAATTTGAGATTTGAAATCCAATGACCAACGATTTTATGACAACTTACCAACAAACATTTTCAAATACTAAATGATTTCAAATGGAAAAAATTGCTTCGGACAACATAAGATTGTATAACTTATCCCAAGATTTACAACTTTTATCTTTTGCGTCATTTTTCTTATATTAATTTTTTTGAACAGTTCAAATTTTAAATTTGAAAATATGACCAACTTCAAAACCAACATTTTCAAATACTAAATGATTTCAACTAAAAAAGTCATCAAACTAACAAAGTTGTTATAACTCATCAAGATCGCATAACTTTTATTTAGTTCCTTTTTCTTATATAACTTTCTTTTGAAAAGTTTGAATTTGAATTTAAAAATACGACAAACTTTCAGAACAGCATTTTCAAAATACTAAATGATTTCAACTAAAATAAGTCATCCCAACAACCAAAGTTTGTATTTTTAAAACTTCAATCCACAGGAAAAAAACCCCTTTATTAACTTTTATTTTTATCTTCTTCAAATCGCACAAAGTGCTACTTAATCTCTTCATATTACGGTACGATTGTGGTTTCTTGGTACTTTTCACTTTCCCCCTACATATATAACATGTGTAATTTTCTAGAAAATCCCACAAAAGTTTATGGCATTATTACTCCCACAGTACAAACCTCCATCTGGTGACGGTCTCTAACATGCCTGTGAATTAGCGGCCTCATTAGGGAAGTCATCTAAATTAGGCAGTTTGCAAAAAGCACCCGACTGAAGATATTTGCACAGACATATTTAGATGGCATAGAATCTCAGCCCCTCACGGATGACACCTATATTATCCGGGCCGTAGGTAACCCATTGAGATATGAATGTTATCTCAATCGGGTCTCAAAAGTTGGCACCCGTCACGGATGACCATCAACCGTGACGGGCACTAACATGAGCCTTGATTGAGATAACAACTAGCCCGTCACAGATGAACTATCCTGACGCTGCTCTATACAAATGACCGATTGAGATGACTTAATCTTTATCGGGTTTTAACTAATGTCCATCACGATGAGTATTTTTTCTATTTTTCATATGAAATGTTTATATTTGATGAGTTTGATCTATAGAGAATAATTAACTGCAGTATAATAATTCATTTTATTAGTAAATATTTTTTTGGTACTAAATGATTTCAAATGGAAAAATTGTCCCAACAATAAGTTTGTAATAACCTATCAAGAATTTACAATTTTATTTTGGTTTATTTTTTCTATATAACTTTTTTTAAACGGTTTGAATTTGAATTTGGAAGAATATGACAACGTATTTGACAACTTCAAAACAACATTTTCAAAATACTAAAATGATTTCAAATGGAAAAATTGTCGACAACAAAGTTGTATAACTTATCAAGATTTACAACTTTTATTTTGGTCATTTTTCTATATAATTTTTTTGAACAGTTCAAATTAAATTTGATAAATATGACAACTTCAAACAACATTTTCAAATACTAAATGATTTCAACTTAAAAAAAGTCAGTCAACTACAAAGTTGTATAACTCATCAAGAATCGATAATTTTATTTAGTCCTTTTTTCTTATAACTTTTTTTTGACAGTTTTGGAATTTGAATTTAAAATTACGACAATTTCAAACAGCATTTTCAAATACAATGATTTCAACTAAAATAATCATCAAACAACAAAGTTGTATAACTCATCATGACCTATAACTTTTATTTTTATCGTTTTCTCTTTCATCCGACAAAGTGCTTAGTAAATATTGTTCTCCAAAATTTATATATAATGTGTTCATAGATTTATAACCAGATAGAGATAATGATGAAATTTTTGTAAACATGTTACTATCACTTTTGTTTGGATGAAAAGAAATGAACCAAAATAAATGTTATAGATCTTGATAAGTTTTATACAACTTTTGGTGTTCGGTTGAATGACTTTTCCATTTGAAATCTTTACTCACCCAAAATTATTTGAGTTTCTTTCATTTTAAAATTCAAATTTTATATATTTCAATCAAACCCAGATGGAGAAAATGACCAAAAGAAAAATGGTAGATCTCAATGAGTTTTACAACTTTTGTTTTTTGGCGCAACTTTATATTCGGTTAATCTAGTGCCATAATCGATTTAAAATTTAAAGAGCCACATGCAAAAAAATAATAATTTTTTTGAATGAGGACGCTTTAGTGGCCCGTATGTAAAAAATGGTCCTCTTCCTTCCCTCTCCACAGTTCAAAAATTTTCACATCTAACCTTATCTTCTTTCCTCTCCTAATCATTCTCTGCTTCTCTTCACTTATTCATCTCTCTCTCTCTCTAATCTCTCTCACTTTCTCGAGTACGAGAGCCGCCGAGAAGTGCGCGTTGGGAGGCGGGGCGGCGCGCGCGCAGTGGGCGGGAGGGCCCGCCTCGATGCCGGAGTTTTGAGCTCATCTGGTCCGCGATTGGCTCGTATCTGCTGCCTCTAACCTCCTCCGTCTTGTCACTACTCCCCCGCCCTCCTCCAACACGGATCCCCGGCGCCACCCCCGCTCAATGACACCTCGCGCGCACCACCCCATCCCCTCCTCACCGTCGCGGCGCGGGACAACTCTACCGCCTCGCTGCACCGCCCTCCCGTGGGCTATTACCCTCCGAATCACCAAGGCAGCGGCAGCCGCCTGTGCCGCCATCCCCTCCTCATCCCGCCTTCCCCCCCTCCGATAACTGCCCCTCTCTTTCACACTTCGACGCAAGACGCTTGCCGACCTCATGCCCCGCCCCGTGATCGCCCGGCCCGACCGGCCGGCACGGCACGCAGCCGCCATCTTGCCGGGAGCGAGCGCCGATCCTTGCCGGCACGACCGAGGCGGCACGAGTCCAGTGCGCCGAACAGCATGCGCGCGATGGCCACAGCTGTCATGTTCCGCCGGCTATGCTAGTTCTTTTTTTGGCATATTTTTCATTCATATTACGTCTATAAATTAGACCCATTAAAGAAGTCATCCATGATAGACTATATTTAGGCCCCGTTTTTGATATAAATCATCCTGACGCTTTTTGGCCCATTTAAATGATCAATCCGTCAACGCCGATGCCCGATTCAAGCGATCTAGATTTAGGTTATGGTGTCCACCAATTTTTTAAAACACCGTAAAATCTAACAATGGCAAATAATAATATAATAATTATAGTGTACCATGATATTAATAAAACAACCAAAATATATAAAATGGCAATTGAGTAAAAATTTATAACTAAAAAACTTATATGCCATATAAAGTTTGAAAGAAGATTACCATCGCTAGGATACTCTTTATTTTTGCGTCATCGCCTCTAATGACCACCGAAAATTGTATATATCTTCTCATCCACTTCGAAGAAACATCGCTCGCGCTCCTCCTGCTCCATGAGGCCCTGGCAACCTGGACGCCTGACATTGCTGGAGGATCAAAACACACATCAAAACTTTCACCTGATACACATACCGTAAAATAATAAAACTATACAATAAAACTTCTATAGTGGTGTAGACAGGGGACGCACCGCTCGGTTGACTGTCGCAGCGAGGGGCCTGTAAGGCCGCGGCGGCCGAGCGCAACCGCTGTCTGGCCGTCGGGGTCGGGGCGGGGTGGGTCGAGGCGGCGTTGCCGGCGGGCCGGGGGCTCCAACCGGTCGTTTCGCGTGGCTCGCGCATTGGGACGGCTTTCTCTGTTTTCCTCGGCGTTTCCGGAGTCTCGCGGTATCGTCTCGTCTCTCCGCGGCGACGGCGACGGACTATCGGGCGACTAGGCAAGTTGGGCAACCTCCGTTGACTGCCGCTCTCTGCGGGCACTGGCACTGTTGCGATTTTGCGAAGCGAATGCGGAATTCTCGCCGTCTCGGCGCTCCTCCGCGGCCGGGAAACGACTACGGACTAGCACAAATGGGCAACTCCCGTGACTGCCGTCTGGCGGGCAACTGCCACTGTTCATTTTGCGAAGCGAATGCGAACGCCCGGGCGAATTAAACTGCAAAAGCGAAAAACAGGCAGTATCGACGATAGGCGCGCGCGTTCGTCATCCAGCGTGCTTCTGCTGCAGCGCCATTAGAATCGCGATTGGTTTTCTTTTCCTTCTATAAAATCGGATATAAGGCATCTCCAAGAGAATAGCTAAACCAGGCTACTAAAACATAAATTTTAGCGAATTTGCGTAGACAAAATCAGCCCTCCAAAAACAGACTCCTAAGCATGGCTCCCAAAATTTAGACCACCTCCAAACCAGGACCAACCTAGAAAACCAAATATTGGCAACTAGAAGCGCTCCCAAATTTTAAGTCCTCTTCTTTTGGAAGAAGGAGGCGTGTATTTTAGCGCCTTAAATAATGCTTTTTGGCTTCGTCCCCAATACATGATTCTTATGAGGGAGTTTTAAATTTTATAGCTTCATCTATTGAGGGAGATGCCTCTAACGTAGTGAGGTCCGTCGCAAATTTTATGCGGTGCGTCCGGGACCACCCACTTAGATCCACCGTTTGCACCGATGAGATATTTTACCCATATCAGTAAAAACCATTGTTCTGCTGATGATCGGGCCTCTACCTAGAATAGAGATGCGAGGCTTGCCTCCCTTAACATATTGACCGAACCCGTGTTATGTGTCTTTAGTGGCTAAAAAAAGATTAAAAACATATAACGGAAAAATGCGCATACTAAGTCTAAAGTAACGGATGCAATATATGGCCAGCTTAAGCCCCATGTACCCATGATTTATTAATAAAACAACCTAAAATATATTAAAATGGCAATGAGTAAAAATTTAACTAAAGAAAACTTATGCCGATAAAAGTTAAAGAAAGATTACCATGCAGGATACTCTTTATTTTGTCGGGTCATCGCCTTTCTATATGACACGAAAAATGTTTATATATCTTCTCATCCACTTCAAGAAATACATCGCTCGCCTGCCTCGCTGGTCCCATGAGCCTGCACCTGACGGCCTGACATTGTAGAATCAAAAGCACACATCAAAACTTTCACCTGATACACATACGTAATAATAAAACTATACAAAAATAAAACTTATAGTTGTTGACAGACCCCGGTTGCTGTCGCAGCCGAAGCCAGGCGCAGGCGCGCGAGCACCGCTGTCTGCCATCGGGTCGGGCCGGGTGTCGCGCCGCGGCCGCCTCACAACCTCTTCGCGGCTCCGATGACCGGTTCCTCTGTCCTCGCCGAAGTCTCCGTCTCTCTCTCCTCGCGGCGCGCGACGACTACGGACTAGGCAAGTGGGAACTCCTGACTGCCGTCTGCGGAAAACTGCGCAACTGTTGCGATTTGCGAAGCGAATGCACGCCGGGCAAATTAAACTGCAAAAGCAAAAACAGGAGTTGATCGAGCGAGTAGTGCGCGCGGCGCTTCGTTTTCCATTCAGTTGCTTCTGCTTCGCCCCATAAATCGCGATGTTTTTTCCTTCTATAAAAATCGGATATAAGCATCTCCAAGAAATGCTAAACCAGGTTTACGTAAACATAAATTTTAGGAATTTGTAAAATCCAGCCCTCCAAACAACTCTAAAGCATCGTCCCAAAATTACCACTCCAAACCAGGACCAACCTGAACCAAATATTGGTGCAACTAGAAGCTCCCAAATTTTATCCTCTCTGGAAAGGGGTGTATTTTAGCCTAAAATATGTTTTTGCTGTCCCCAATACATGAATTTTGGGAGTTTAATATTCATCATTGGAGATCTCTAAGGTAGTGAGGTCTGTCCCAAATTTTGGTGTCCGGGGAACCACCCAACTAAGATCCACCGTTGCCCGATTGAGATATTTTACCATATCAGTAACCATTGATTCTTGATTGGGGGCCCTACCTGCGATAGAGATGAGCTTGCCTCCCATTACATATGACCGAACCCGTGTTAGTGTCCTTTAGTGGGTAAAAAAAGATTAAAAACATATAACGGAAAAATGGATACTAAGTCCTTAAAGTACGGATGATGAAATGGCCAGTAGCCGACCATATCTAAAGCAGCAAGGTGAGGTATCGATGTTCGGATGTGAGCCCAACATACAGGCCGTTGCAACATGTGGACCCCTATTGCTGCTATGGAAAGCTAAACAAACACTTTCCTGATTGTCATATTTTGCTTAAACTTCTGATAGTTAAATTCCAAATCTAATCTCTACTATTATAAAAAATTAGATGTTTTTGCGGGGATAGATATTTGATACGCCATCCGTATTTGAGTCAGTTTTTTCAGGTTTGTTTATTTTTGGAAATACAAATCCATGTTTGAATCGGATTTTGAGTTCGATTGACTTTTGAAAAATATAAAAGGAATCGTATAATATTTTTCTTTAAAAAAAAAAGGCTCACATGCTAACTTAAGATAAAAGTCGGACTCCTAATCGCAGCTTTTGATTTTTAAAAAAAATATCCAAAGCGAATTCCAACGGTGAAATTTCACCCAGCTAATACCGTTTCTATTATAGAATAATAAGATTAAAATAGCATTTACCCGTTAGCAACGCCGGCATCTTTTCTAGTCATTATAATTTATTGGAATAAAGTACTGAATTACCCCTTGAACAATTCGCCGTCCGATTTACCACCCTAAAACTCCAATACTGCGTCTATTTTAACCCTAAACTTTATAAACCGGATATTAAATAAATTACCCTTAGGCATGATCCAAGGTGGTTTTGGTCCTACGGACGCATAACGTCACAGTCTAGTCAGCCACAAAAACAAATAAATAAAGATATGGACCACTTGATCAGCCCCAAAACCCCTCTTCTCCCTCCTCTTCACCTATTCCACCTGTTCATACCGCCTCCTCTCTCTCTCCTTCACGCAAGACACAGGCGGCACGGCCGGACAGTGGCCGGTGGCGCGTGGGGTGCGCCGGCGGTTGGGCATTTCACGGCGGGGCTCATGAAGGTGGCGTGGACGACCTAGGCGCGCGGGGTCTCCCTCCATTCCCCTTCTTTCCCTCGTCTTCCCCTCTCCATCTCGGCTCCCTCCCACCTTTAATCCGGCGCTGCGCGGCAGGCGCACGGGTGGATGGCGCGCGCCGGTCGCTGGCGCTGGCGGCCACCACGTTGCGTCACCTTCCTGGAGGCTGCCACCTAGCTTTGTCGTCAGTGTCACCAGCCTCGCCGCTGCTTGCGTCCATACCCATTCATCCGTTCCCACGCGCCTGCCAGCGTCGTCGGCCCAATGGATATGGTGGAGCGACGTCGCACGCGCGGCCTGCAGGGAGCCCCACGCGGAACAGAGGGTGGTCGCCGTCGTCGCAGACCTCCACGGCGCTCCCCCCCCCCCCCCACACCGAGCTGAGCCGCCTTCCCCAACTGTGCCGGCTGCCCTCTGCAGCCATCACGGGCTCTGTGGCGACGAGTCTGCCGCGAGCTCCATGGCGACGAGTCCTCCTCGATTCCGCAAGCGTGCGTGGCTTCTCCTCCGCATCTGCTGGCGCGCAGCTTCTCCTTGGTCTTCACCGGCGAGCATGGCTCCTCCTGCCATCCCCATTGTCCCCCGCCGCCACGCCGCGTCTGGCTCTGCGCCACGCCTCGCCCGCGACATCAAAGGGAAGGAGAGAGAGAGTTTAGTACTACTCCTGTACTCCATATGACATGTGGGGCACATATTTATTTTGTTATTTTTTTCGGAAAATTGGATGCCACGTTAGCGCCAACATGTATACCACGCTAGGACAAAAACATTCCGTTTGGAGTAGGCCGCGTTAACTCGGTCCGGTTTTGAAGTTTAGAGCTTGTGAAAATATCTGTCATTCAAGTTTAAGGGGTGTTAATCAATCAGACTTATCATAGTTTAGTATGGGGTTTTAATTCAACTTTTCCTAAGTTTATTGTGATTAAAACTTTTATACACTAAGTATATGACAGTTTGCATGTGACATAATATATTACTCAACATCCAAGCCACTTCTCGTTACTGACATATGATTTTGCAATCCGAGAATATTTTTGCGTTTTTATAGAGTATGTATGTGTGATATATACTTTACACCCGTAGCAACGCACTGGCGATTTGCTAGTATGATTTAACTCTGAAGTTCCAATCACGGAAAATATGCTAAGAACATTAAATATGCTAAGTACGTTCAAGCAGAAATAAAACTTCATCATATTTCCACTTCCTTTCAAAAACTACCTACAATAAACCATTGTCACCCAAACCCATACAGAACTCACAGTTTTACATGCTCAAATCAAACCGAGAAATCAGCACTCACCAGTCACCTTTCACCGGGATGAACCCAACCCCATTTCCAGAGAGGGCCTCCATTCCAGGGTCGTTCTGCATCTCCGCCAATGATGAGAACCCCATACTATGTGGCCACCCGATTCGAGCGGCTGTCCGTCAGTGGGGAATTTAACTATTTGCCATTTTTGATTGGACAATTATCTAAATGCACATTTTAAGTTTGCACTTTTTTTTACCCCTCTTAAGAGATACCATCTTAACATTTGCTACTTTTGCCCATGTAGCATGCCAACATGGCAACGAAGGGGAGAAAACTGGTGTGGACCCACTAGTCAGCCTCTCCTCTCTCCTTCTCTCCCTCCGATCCGGCCGTTGCACTATCATGACGGAGCAGCGGCGACGGATGAGGAGGAAGCAGCGGCAGCCGGAGGCGAGGGGGCTCCTCGCGGCGGCGCCGGCGGAGGGGGAGGCGTGAGCAAGCGACGGACGGGACTCCTCACGGAGGCGGTGAAGAGAGTCGACGGCGTCGGTGGGGAGACGCGTAGCAGCGGCACTGCGCGTGAGGATGGAGGGTTAGCGGGCGGCGGACGGGCCTCCTCCGATGGCCAAGGAGCGTTAGCCGCGGCGCCGGCGGAGGAGGAAGCTTGCCCCTCGTGCGGCCTGGCCTGCGAGGAGGCGGACGGGCGCGGACGGGCCCCTCGCGGCCGCGGCGCTGGCGGAGGGAGGCGGAAGCAGCGGCGGACGGGCCCTTTGTGCGGGCGTCGCTGGCGGAATGGTTGGCACCCAGAGGACGGCGTAGCAGCGGCAGTGGCGTGGTTCCGCCCGCCACGCTTGTGGACTAGAGAGAGGCGAGAAGGAAGGCTGACTTTAGGCGGGCCCCACACCGTTTTCTTACACCCCCGTTGCCATGTTGGCATGCCACGTGGGCTAAAGTAAGTAAATAGTTAAGAAGAATCTCATTAAGAGGGAAATAAATATGTTGCAAACCTAAAAAAGGTATCTTGGATAAATTGCGCAATCTAAAAGGTGGCGAATAGTTAAAATTTTCCCCGGCCCCCAGCGGGTAGTGTACGAACAACCATAGCACTGGTGAAATTGACCCCTGGAGGGGCAGGGAACCTGTTTTCAGCGGTACGTGTTGGTGGCTCCACCACGTGGCTGGTGGTTGAGGTTGGTGCGTAGGTTTTCGCCACTGGGGTAGGGGATGGCGCCGACGATGAAAGTGCAGGCGGGCACCGCGGAGGAGAAGTAGGGAGGAGGCGAAGCCAGCGAGGGGCGGATCTACGATGAAACGGCCGGTGTCAGGCGACACCGACGAACTTTTAGACAAACCTATAGTTAAACTGTTTATCCATTATTTACACTTATGATCTAACATAATTAACATACTATGACACCGGTACATACGTTTAGCCCCTCTTTTCTGGATCCGCCACTACGAGAGTCGGCGCGGAAAACCTCTCCAGACGCCCACCGCCGGCGCACGGGCTGGCGGCACACGATGACGATGAGAGATAGCACTGGAGCTAGTGCGCGCACGATGATTGGCGAGAGGAAAGACAACGAAGGCCCGAGGACCTCGACCTGGCCATCCGATTCTCAGCCACACGCCATTACTGTCTCGAGGTCTTGGAGCCGTTGCGCATGACAAATTGCAAGCCGTGATCCACGCCTATTGACACCAACACCAAGGCGGTCTTTTCGCGTCGATGGTGAATCGCGATTGCTGACGCCCACTGTTGAGGCGACAAACACTACCCTGCTGGTAGTTATTGCTAACTCCAATGCAAGGTTCCTAAATCTCTGCTCCTAAGTTCAAAGGCATATCCAGTTGATTTGATCCTGCAATCAATAAGAAGAAACGCAAAGAAACCGTGGTTAAAATCCATATAACGATAGCGCGATCGCTAGTAGCCACAATGACATATCGTTAAAGCTTGAGCCGGTATTAATTATTAATAGATTCGGGCAATAAAGATAAAGGCATGATAGACAGTTGGGATCTACTGCGATTGCAGATGTAGATATTAACAATGAATAATAAAATCCTTTTCTCGAAAGCATATTCATAGCTAGAAGTGGTTGGAATCTGAACGAAGCAAGTCGAGACAGTATAAATCACTTATACTTAAAATGCTTTAAGATTAAAATTTATATCACATTTAATAGCATAGGCCCGATCATGATAAATCTAACATGTATCGGCTAATATCCGTATAACCTAACTCTGATATTAAAGAATATTAAAAACAGGCAATATATCAACAACAAGCCAAATATACTTCCAGTGCAATTAAGATCTTAATATAAAGGGCGGATTTAGTATGTCAAAGTGGGAGTATTTAAAGAGAAGGTAGCTAAATATGGTTAAGATCGGTCTTGAACCGATACTATCTCTATTGTATTATAAGATAAGTTTTAGATAGTGGTCAATTATGATAATTACTTAAACAGGATCGGGAACCAGACCGATGCAGGCATTAAGCATAAGAATAGAATACAAGTCTAAACAAAACGAATGAAACCTCTAAAAGATCGCGTAGACTCATTCTATATAATTAAATTACAACGAAACCATAAGATATATCAGCTACTCTTTAGAAATAAGATATTAGCCGATCGCGGGTTTTAAGCTTACAATATCAATAAAAGATTATAAAAACATATTATGAGTAACTGAACGATTTATACAAATAAACAAGATTGAGAGTATCATGAAGAATTGGAAGCACTAATCCCGAGAACGCAAGGCGTCATGACAAGCTTTACCTCTGTTGAAGAGTCGAAAATCGTGCAGCTCAATGCAGGTCCTAAAATCTTTGCTCCTAAGTTCAAAGGGCATTCACAGTTGAATTTGCATCCTGCAATCAATAAGAAAAGAAAACGCAAAGGAAACCGTGGTTAAATCCATAACGAATAGTCATCGGTAGTAGCCAATGAATCATCGTTAAAATTGAGCCTATACCAGTGGTATTATTATTAATAGATCGGCCAATAAAGAATAAAGCAATATAAAGTGTTGGATTCTACTCGATCAGATGTAGATATTAACAATATTATAATTTCCTTTTCTCGAAACATATTTAAGCTAAAAGTGCGTTGAAGAACGACAGCAAGATCGAGGGACAGTATAAATCACTTATTACTTAAAATGCTTTAAGAATAAAATATATACAATTGTATAGCATGCCGATTCAAAATAAATCTAACATGTATCGGCTTAATACTCCGATACCACTCTTATATTAAGATATTAAAACAGGCAAAAATATATCAAACAACAAAGCCAAAATATACTTTCAGTGCAATAAGATCTTAATATAAAGGCGGATTTAGTTATGTCAAGTGAGTATTTAAAGAGAAGGTAGCTAAATCAGGTAAGATCGGCTGAAACCCGATTACTATCTTCTATTGGTAATCATAAGATAAGTTTAGATAGTGCAATTTAGAATATTACTTAACAGATCGAACCAACCGATTGCAGCATTAAGCATAAGAATAAATACAAGATCTAAACAAATCCACGATGAAAACCTTCTAAAAGATGGTAGACCCCTATCTCTATTATACCATCTACAATTAACAAACGAAACCTATCTCTATCAGCTACTCTTTAGAAATAAGATATTAGCCGATCGCGGGTTAAGTTACAATATCAATAAAGGAATTATAAAGGCATATATGATAACTCGACGATTTACATAACACAAGACCTTTAGAGTATCATGAAGATGGATAGCCAGCACTAATTCCCGAGAACCGGCAAGCCGTCATGACAAGGCTTACCTCTTGCTTGAGATCGAAATCGACATCAGCTCAACCCGAAAGGCAAGAATTGTCGAATCAATGAAAGTAGAAAAAAGGATGGCAATGCGCCGAAGTATTATTGAAACTGTTGTCTAAATCACATGGATCGGGTATATTTATACCCGAGATACAATAATCGGTCCTTGTCGGATACGCACTCTTATCTCTAAACAAACTTCTAAGATACGAACCAAGTCTTTACGGATAGACTCTTGCCCACACATTATCTCTAAAGAAAAACTATTTTAAAGTATCCTAATTATAAATACCAATTGTCTATCATGGCAATCCTTGTGTAGCACTCCTAGAGATGTTACGCAATAACATCTCCAGCGACAATCCGGCATATATTCGGCTATCTTCTGTCCGATCCATCTCAGCCGATGCCGATCTTCAGCGATACTCTTCGCCAGCCGATGCGCACTCTGTTCTTGGGAATATTGATTTCCCTGCCGAATCCGCCTTCAATTCCAATATCGAACCTAATTCCATGGCTATACCAAAATTGGTCGTTAACCACCATTGACTACCGGAGTCCTGCGCGGTACTTGACCTTCCCCAGGGCCCGACATCTTCACATGTGTGCAGCAGATTGTCTTCACATGCATGACCCCATGGGAGCCCCTGCATCTCACTTTTACGCAGGAGATATATACATGCATAATGGCTGCCTCTCCTGATTTCGCACATCCTCGCTATGTTCGCAGGCGCACAGTTGATTGATATATATTATATTACACATTGATTCGTACCGCTAACTGCAGAGATTATAGAATCTCTCTCTCAGATTCTAGATAGATTATATTTTCGTATATTAGATATTAAGCGAGAGCACTGTTCGTGTTCAAGCAGCCGAAGATTAACATCAACGGCGCACGCTCGGCTTTGCGGCGGCTATTATATAGAAGATATATAGACTTTTCTAACTCCTCAGAGTCTTCTACCGGATAAGGACTGTGAAATGTGTGTTGTTTTCTGCCACTACCCGTGCAGCAAACGCGCTAAACGTGGCTGAAAGCGTCGCCGCCAGGTGAAAGGGTACTATCGTGTAGTTGTTGTGCGATGTATCGCACTACTATCGTCTTCAAGTTCGCCGCATCTTACAAGGGGCTTCCCGATGTCTATCTTTTGTGAGATTATCTGGAATCTAGTTGAATAATCGTTGCAGCATTCACGACGTTCTACACTTGGCGGGAGGTGTTAGTTTGTGTTTAATCATTGCAATTCTTCCGTTATTCCTCCGATATTGTTCTATAGAATTGTGTTGTGTTTGTGTGTTGGTGAGATGGCATGTCTATATGTGCTTAGCTATTTCATACCGACATCGCACGATAACCATTAACATCTGCTATCTCAAAGGTACCTTGCTCGGAATACGCACTCCTATCTCCTAACAAAGCTGCGTAAGTATACGAACAGACGTCTTTATCGCGGTAGACTCTCTTTGCCCACCACATTATCTCTAAAGAAAAACTATTTTAAAGTTAATCCTAATTAATAGATACAATCTGTCTTATCATGGCCAATCCTTTGTAAGCACTCCTAGAGCATGGTACGCCAATTCATCTCAGCGAAATCGGCTATATCGGCTATCTCTGTCCGATCCATCTCAGCCGATGCGATCTTCAGCCGATACCTTCGCAGCCGATGCGCACTCTGGTTTTGGAATATGATTCCCTGCCGAATACCGCTTCAATTAATATCGAACCTAATTCCATGGCTTACCAAATTTGGCTGATTAACACCATTGACTACCGGAGTCCGCGGTAACTGACCTTCCCCAGGGGACCGATCTTATCTCACATTGTTGTGGCAGCAGCGATTGTCTTCAACATGCATGAACCATGGGAGCTGGCATCTCACTGATTCTTCAAGCCACATCCTGCGCTTATGTTCGCAGCACAGTGACTATGTCTTCACATTCGACGCTCTTCCAGTTGACCTGAGTCGCGTACTCTGATCGCCGATATGGCGCAAGTTGTCCAATTCTCACGGAAATCCTATCCTCGTATGCCGTGTTTCCTGGCGGACAACTTGAGTTCTCTTTGGTCTTACCAAAGCGGGCGCAGCGCAGCTGCTGTATCGCATCGTTATCCCAAAGCCGCCGGAGGCTTTACTGAACTACAGTGGTATAGGGCGCCAGTGTAAGTCTTACTGCTTTGCGGCTATTACTTGCAGGCTTTGACAGCATTCTTCATGAGGCTCCATTACCCCTACCGAGTATTCTACACCGGTATTATACTGTGGACAATGTGAGTGTTGTTTATCTCGCCACTAACCCGAGTGCAACACCAACGCACTAAACATGTGATATAGCGTCGCCGCTCGTGTCCGTTCGGGTGTTGCATTTCCAACTTACGTCTCAGTTCGCCGACATCTTCACAAGGGGCTTCCAATGTTATCTTTATCGGAGTTCGATTTCTAGTCTGAATATCCGTTTCCACCGACGTTCATAACTTGCGGGAGTGTAGATTGTGTTTATCCATTTGCCATTCTTCTTATCTTCCTCGATTATTGTTTATAAATGGTTGTGGTTAAGATATGGGAAAGGCATGATGCCTTATATGTACTCTTACCATATGTTGATAAACCAACCTATTGTGATGAACCCTATGCACATCTTTCACGCACCCCCCAATCGCGTCCACCATGCCACCCCTCGGATCTGCTCCTAAACAAACAGTGCTTCCCGTCCGCACGAGCTAAGTGGGACCACAAAAGTGGCACCTAGAGAGCGATTCACAATTACGGGTGATGGCTCCTGAGTGGCCGCACATGTGAGTTGGTTCTGGACCGGTGGTGCAAATCACAGCGGCGAGTGAGAGCTCGGCGGCGTAGCGACTAGTGAGAGATGGGGAAAACGAAGTGGATAGGGGAGATCGACCGGACCTTCAAGCAGTGTCATATCGCCACGGCAGTCCGACAGCGTTAAGAGCACCATCGTTACAGTGTGTGTGGCGCCACCCTCGAGTGAGGGGCAGCAGCAACACGCGCTGACGAGCATGTGTAGAGGCAATCGCAAAGCGAGTGATGCACCGTGCGAGAGACATGGGGGAAAGGAATCCGACCGGACATGTTACTACCTCCTCACCAACATTGCCAGGATCCCGCCATGCCAAGCGGGATACACACCAATAGACGCGACACCACCTATGGCCGGTGTTTAGTTCCCTTAACTTATAAAAATTCCGTCATCATTTTGGACACATACTGGAGTTTAAATTGTGGAGCGATTAAAACCAATGTGATATGTTTTGCACATGTAATTTGCTGAGACGAATCTATTGAGCCTAATTACACTATGATTTGACATTGTGATGCTACAGTAAAACATTATGCTAATGAATGAAATTAATTAGGCTTAATTTAAATTCGTCTCGCAGTACATGCGAAATCTTTTGTAACAGTTTAATACTTCAAATGTGTGCCATATACAATTAAAAAAAATTGCGACCACCTATACATTTGTCCAACAAATTTTTCCTTCCTAAAATTTAGCAGATGTAATTATAGTAACGAATCGTAGCTGTAATTACACTTGTAATTTGCTTATGTAATTACACTGTTAACTTGCATGTTAACTTGATGTAAGTTTCATGTAATTTTGAATCGTTGATACTATTTACAAGATTTGGTTCTGTTTGAGGAAAAAAAATCACATCACACACATATGTGAAAGGGATTGTTCCACAACTCCATTTTACGCAAATAATATGTTACGAAGAGGATTTTTTAAAGTCTCATACAAGCTTTACATTATAGTTACAGTTTTGTAATTACACAATGATTGTACTTGTAATTATTAATATGTCAAGGTTTTGAGTAAAATTATCGACAAATATATAGCAAAATTGAAAAAATTTTGGCACAAGCATGGCCATATATAAACGTTTAATGAGTATATAGATAAAGAAATCGGTTGTTTTATCTCGGACAATGCAGGCACACCCGGATACACACGAGACGGACTATTCGTGCTTGTGGTTGGGACCACGTCGGAATGCACGTGTAGCCGAAATCATAGAGGAATTCAAAAAAATGAATCCCGATTGAGTTATATGTCTGATATGAGTTTCAAGGCCTTTGAAGATCACCACGCAAACCCGCCGTGTGGATCCTTATGTTGTGGATAGGGGTGAAAATGGATAACGGTTATTAAGGCGAGGCGTTCGTTTTCGATTTTCTAAAAAAAACTCCGGCTGAGCCATTGGAAATGGTAAATACGACCGAAAACAAAAATGGAAATGGTAAATATGGAAATGAAAACGGAACATGGTTTTTGATGTTATATAGAATACATCGTTCCGTATTTAGTATTTTGGGAATTTAGTTCTTATAAATTGGTAATTACGTATTTAAATATGTCGATATTAATGGGAAGTTATACTTGACCACAGCTTACTTAGATTGAATGAATCTTCAATAAAATCTCTAATTCTGTACATGTAAATGAAATGAATTAAATTTATAATTTATATGTTAAGCTTGAATTTTATTATATATGATTAACATACTTGTGTTTAAATATATGTTTTTAATAGTTATAATATTTCGTATTTGTTTCGGTTTCGTTTCCGACATGTTTCCAATCCGTAATTGTTCCGTTTCCGTTTTTCGATATTTCGATATTTGTTTTGTTTCCGCTTTACCATTTCGATATTTCGTTTCCGAGAAAAATATGGATTAATGGAAAATGGTTGAGGCTGTTTTCCGATCGTTTCCGACCGTCTTCAAAATCCCTAGTGTGGAGAACTTGGAGATTGTATGAGCCACTCTGAGGGGGAGAAAAGCGCCACGCGGATCCTTCTAACTTTGCTATCGCCTACCAGTTTCCATCCTATCCGCCGTCCATCTATCGGATTGGTCCACTCGGTGTTCCCTGAAATTCTTTCATCTTCTTCTTCCTCCTCCACATCCGCCGGCAGCCATGGCTTGTACGACACTCCTTAGCCACATCGCAAATTTCTGCCGATTGCAAAGCGTCTTTTTGTAACTACGTTGTTGCCTAAAAATACGCTGCAGCTCAGTTAGAATTTGCTGTTTTGTAACAAGGAAAATGACAGTTGAACTGATTGTTAAGCCAGTAGAAGTTTCTCCTTTTGCACGGGATCCTCTAACTGTTGCTATCGCGTAGTTCATCTATCCGCCGTCATTCTCATGGAAATGGTCCACTCTGTTCCCTGAAAACTTCTTTCATCTTCTTCTTCCTCCTCCCTCCGCCGGCAGCACATGGCTGTCGAACACTCCTAGCCACTGCAAATTTCTGCCGTGCAAAAGGTGTATGGTGTTTGCTAAAATAGCTTAATGTAAGTTAAATATTTTTTTTATAGTTTAATATTTCGCGTATTTGTTATCGTTTCGATCTGTCGACATGTTTCCATCGTAATTGTTCCGTTTCCGGTTTTTTCGATATTTGATATTGTTTTTGTTTTCCGGAGCTTTACCATTTCCGATTTGTTTCCGGAAAATATAGATATGGATGGTGAGGCTGTTTTCCGATCGTTTCGACGTCTTCACTCGCCCCTGTTGTGGAGAACTTGGAGATGTTGAGCACTCTTGAGGGAAGCGCACGCGGATCCTCTATTGGCTATCGACCGTACAGTTTCCATCCTATCCGCCGTCCATTTCATCGGAGTGGTCCACTGTGTTCCCTGAATTCTTTCATCTTCTCTTCTCTCCACTCGCCGGCAGCCATGGTGTCGACAGCTCTAGCCACATCGCAATTTCTGCGTTGCAAGGTGTCCTACGTGTGTTTTGCTAAATAGCCTGCAGCTCAGTTAGATTGCTGTTGTTAACAAGGAAAATGAAGTTGCTGATTGTTGAAGCCAGTAGAGTTTCTCTTTTGCCGATCTCTACCCAATCACGATTGTGAGCACAATTTTTTAAAATCCTCGTTGACTCAGCCACGTTGAATCGAAGATCGATGTGGAGAGGAAGCTTGCCAGCTGTGCTGAATGTGCCGCGGCTCTTTCGTTGATGAATTGATTTTTTTTCTTTTTGTTCCTTTCATACTTGAATTTTGTGGCGCGCACAGGATTAGGTGTAGTACTATTGTTTGTTCAAAGAAAGTACCGACAGTAGTACAAATATAACATCGTAGGGTGTGTTTAGTTCCACCTAAATTGAAAGTTTGACTAAAATTGAAAGTTTAAAGAAAAAAGTTAGAAGTTTACGTGTGTAGAAAAGTTTTGATGTGAAGAAAAAGTTGAAGTTTAAAGAAAAAGTTGGGAACTAAACATAGGCATACTATAGGACACATGAAATAAAATTCAAATCAACCGAATACATTTTGATAAAAATATTAGCATGCAAATAGAAAATTAAGGACATTTACACATATTGTAATCCCAACAATGATTAGAATACATATATAATTAGTTACTACTAGTTTCTTACATGCTCCAACAACAAATTACATCTGAGCCACATGCTCCTACAACTAAGTCATGCCAGAGTTAAGACACCAAAACATCAGTAACACCATGCCCATAGAAATAAGTCCACCAAAGACTAAGCTACTCATGCCAGAAATAAGTCTCCACAAAGCTTAAGCTACTCATGCCAGAGTAAGACCAAACATCAGTAATATCACATGCCCAAAGAAAAAAGTCTGCACCGAAGTCACGCATCTTATGGTCAGGAGGGAGAATTTACTCTATGCCACTCTACCAAAATGGCAGTTCCAAATGCCACCTCCAAAAATTCGTTCCCATTTACCACTGGGCCCTACAGATTCTCTCCATGCGCCACTTTTCACCGGTTTTGCATCCACGTGGCTGGTCGTTTTGCATTTTAGCTCTGTCGACGTGGACGCTTGGGAAAATACTAAATGCCCTTGGTCCCAGGCTTGATGCAGCATGGGCACAGCTTGCTGGTGATGAATGGTGCAAAAATAAATAAGCTCTAGGTTGTACCTTTTCCTAACCATCTCACTCATTTCCACGCGCAGCTTTTTAAACTGCTAAATGGTGTGTTTTTTTTTTTGCAAAAGTTTCTATAAGAAAATTACTTAAAAAATCAATTAATCCTTTTTTGGAAAACATAGCTAATACTTAATTAATCACGCGCTAATGACACAATGTTCAAGAAATGCTATAGCATTGCTTCAAAAGCATAACAGAACAAAATGCACACTAGAACAAGCTTGACCATAACAAGCCTAAAAAATCATAGAAAAACGCTATCATAGTGCATTTTAACAGTGCATTACACAATTAAAAAGACATACATCATAGTGCATTTTAACAGTGCATTACACAATTAAAATGACCATACATATAGTGCATTGTTATAAAACAGCATAGCTAATATAGGATGGTTCAAGCACACCATTAAACTGACCATACACTAACTCCAGGTTCAGGCTCACATAGTGTATTGTCACAAAACGCAATCCATAAAACAAACACATTTATCCCATGCTTCTCACAAAATCCTACATTTTAGCTTCTTTCTTGGAGTGAGCCTTTTAGCTTCTGGAGCCCTAGTTGGTGATGGTTGAATCACCTGTGACGATCCTTCTCCTGCTTGGGCATGGCAACATCCTCCTGGTAACGGGACAGGGCTATTAGCCAGTTGTACTCTGCAAGACTCCCAGCAGTGTTTGGTGTCTGCACATTTTGGTCCTTCCTTGGCCTTCCTCTTTTTGCTTTAGCTTGGTTGCTCTCTTCCTGCATCAGAAACAAAAGTGTTCATGTCAAATGGAAAATCATAGTTGGTAAATAATAAGAAATACAGAAGAATAATGTCCTAATTACCTCTTTTTGAAACAGCCATGCTGCATTTTTTACTCCCTTCCCTATGTCCACCTCTCCACATTTTGAGCACTTGACTTGCCTTTTAATTGATGTTTTCTTTTTGGCCTTGGGCTGCTCAAGGCAAGATTTGAACCTGTTCTTCCTATACCTACCAGGCCCCTTATTCTCTATATCGGGTGGTTGCAGCTTGAAACCCTTATCTACCTGCGGCCATTGGTTCTTATCTGTGATAGATGGAATCTGTCCTGCATATGCAGCTTGGAAGCAAGCAACCGAATAATAAGGATGCACATATTGCTCCATCACTGGCCTCCTTTTACTAATAATTACAGCCAAAGCATGAGGACATGGTTTTCCAGTCATTTGCCACTCAAGACATGTACATTCCTGCCTAGTTGGGTACACTACATGCCTCACAACTTCTAATCCATCATGTAGCTCAGACACTTCAGCTTGGTCATCTCCCCTGAAACTACCTCAAGATGTCCTAATCCCCTTGTTGCTGCCCTAAGTTGTTGGAGAACAGCTGGGATAATTACACCAGTCATCTGTTGCCCTATCTTTCTCCTCTTGTCCCACAACACTAGTGTCTTTTCCCTAATAGCATCAGCAAGGGCATTAACAGGGAGTCCCTTGTATTCCTTAATCATGCATTCCAAGACTCTGCCAGTTATTGTTAATGTAATCACACTTTGTATGCTGTGAGAACTTGCTCTTCATCCACAATAGTGGTGATGATTTTTCAGCCAGGTTGCCACATCAGGACAAGACTCAATAACCTTATTCAAATGGCACTCATGCTTTTCAAGCCTATAGGCCTAGCTGCTGGATACATATGGTTTCCTAATGAAGCAGCATATTTCTCTTGAAATTCTCCATCAAGTGTCTAAAACACTCTCTATGCTCACACCTAGGGAAAACTTGCTTGACTGCCGCTTCTAAACCTTTACACGCATCTGTGCATATCGCAAATATGGGATCATTTGGGCCATTACCAACACATTTAGCAAGTTGTTCCATAAACCAAGTCCAATTGTCCTTACTTTCAGATTCAATAAAACCAAAGGCCACTGGATACATCCAGTTATGGGCATCTAAAGCATTGCAGCACACAAATGACCAGTCCACTTGCCATTGAGAACTGTGGAGTCAATACTAAGATATGGCTTAAAGCAGTCAAAAACCCATCTATGCATGATTTGAAAGAACAAAAAAATCTATCAAAATGAATTGATCCATCCTCATATTCCAAAGTTCCTATCTCAATCACACTACCTGGACATCTCATCTCTACTCTGCTTGAACCTATAGAGCCAGTCAAAGCTATCATCCAATTACCGAATATCTTCTTCATGGCCTGTCTCTACCTTCCAAACAGTAGAGTAGGGAATAATACCTTGTATGTCTCCCAAAGCTTTTCTTTCAATGCCTTTGCACAATGCTAGAATTTTTCTTCAAAGTAGCTGTCACCCTCTCTGCCACCCACTCTTGTGTAGCCATCTTGCTTGCAACTCTGCTAGTAGATGAACAGTCATGATCATACGTGTTTATTTGTATCTGCAAATGACATAACAAAAAAAGTTAGTCAATTCATCGTAAACTCAAACAAGAAAACAAAAGTGTGTACCCTGACAGATTTGTCATGCTGTGTTTACACACAATTCTCCAAGGACAGTTCTCAGCCTTGCAATATGCCCTGTATCTGTCCTTATCTGACTTCTCGTTCCAAGCTCAAACTCATGCTTTATAGCATGTTGTCTCACTGCCATTCGCATTTGGTTCATATCAGGGTATACAGTTTCCTCTGTCATATCAGGATCATCCCTGTCCCAAGTCCTCAATGGTTCATCTGGAATAGCATCATTCACTGGAATGGCTGCATCTTGGAGTTCCTGCATCACAGCAGGAGGAACTGTTGAAGTTGAGGCTGCAGATTTCTTCCTTTAGATGCTTTGGCCCTTGCTTTAGCTCTTGCATCTTCAGCTTCCCACCCCAGCATTTTGTATACAGCATCCTCATCAACAAGATCTTCACTGGTCTTCATGATTGGCAGGTTGCAACTTCAATTGAGCCAATCCACATCAGTGTCATCACCCCATTCCACTAGATTGCAGGCAGTAGCATCTTCTTCTACATTGGGAGCACAAGCAGCAGCATCTTTTTCAATGTTGGAAGCAACAATTACTTGGTCTACATTGGAAGTAGCAGGAGGCACTACACTGATAGCTGTAGGCAACACTTCATCAGGTACAATAATGGCAACATGATGCTCAAATTGTGGCAGCTCCTGCAATCCTTTCACCTAGTAGCTTATAACCTTGCTTATCGATTATTTCCACATAAAGATGCACATTCATTTTTTGAGTCTGGGGCAAAGAAGCAAAGCGCAAAATTCAAAATTGTTCATTTCAGTCTCAACTTAAGCAAACACCTGCCTTGTTCTAATAGAAGTAGATACACAGGCTCTTGGATTTTCCCCCAAATGGTCCTACACAAATCAATTAGCCACCTCCTTTTATCGGTACTAGCCCACCAACCCACCAAACAAGAATTTCTCAAATCATATCCATAGTGCTCCCATCATCTAGTTTTGCTACAAACTTGGCCACTATTAACATTAAATTTTATAAGGCGGCTCTCTGGTATTAAGCCTACGCGCCCACCGCGCACCACCACAATACAACAAAAGAATAAAACCTGGGAGTTAGGGGTTCTTGGCTAACTCCACCATCGAAACACTACCATTGGCTATAGGACAAGAAATCATTCGAGTTACAGTGGTTAAACTTACGCATGCCGGGCACTCGCTTACCATCCAGATTCCTCCCAAAATCGCAACAAAACCCTAGCTCATCAAGCACTGTACACAATAAAAAATCTCTCTATTAAATCAAACTAACAATAAAAGGGATTCGTGAATGGGGATGGGGAGAGATTGAGAGAAACAGATCCATAACCCTTCACTCCAAGTTTTGTCCACGCCGAGATGCCGCGCCGGAGAGCCTGACGCCATCCCCCCGCTGACGATGCTTCTTGCTCACGGTCCTGTCAGCCGCACGGGGGTGGGGTGAGGGGGGCGTCGATGTGGAGAGGATGGAGGGATGGCGACAGGAATACTCGACTGGGATGGGGACGGGATGCTCGTCGATCGCCGGGGAGATGCCGCCGAACGATGCAAGTGCCCGCCTGCTGCTTTCTTCTTGCTCGCCCGATCCGGAGTCGGGGACCTCCTCCACCCATCGATACGGAGTCGGGGATTTCCCACCGATTCTTACGGTTGGCGACCAAGGG
>JAJSRW010002821.1:0-46440 GCA_022414725.1 Microglena sp. YARC | reverse complement strand
TCCCAGCTGAGATTACACATCCAATTTATATCTTGGCCAAAAATCCAACGGATATTTTGGTTAGTAAATAACGATGGAACTCAATAAGTGCCCTCGTTTTAAAAGAAAAAGCTCATGACATAATCAGCTTCATCTAAAAAGGTGGAATATGCTATTAAAACTAGAATGGTCAAAAGACCCTCGATCACATGAGCAGGTAAACAAATGAAGCAATTCTCTAATAATTTCTCTGAGATTTTTTATTTCTAAACAACAACAAACAAAGGGATCGAATAGTATATCCCAATCCACAGAAACTAATATATCAACCCATTTGATGAATTACACCAATCAAGTAAATACTGTGGGCAAACTGTAAAACTATGCCAAAACCCTGATGAATAAATAACATGGTATCAAGTTAAATACTGCGGGGCAACTGTGTAATTATGCAACCCATTTCAGAATCTAACTCCCATAATTGTTGAAATAAAGGTATACAAATTACCATGCATACTTTGCCTTTTTTATGGTTATGTCTTTAGTATACCAATCTTGTCAGCAATGCACTGCCATAATTGCATATGCACTAGGTGTTTCAATTTGCAAGGAGCCCCAACTAAATAAACTAAACAAGTCTAAAATAAAATATAAATGCAACAAAGTTATCCCTCAAATCTAGAACTTGTATAACATTATTATAGAGAGACTGACCACCTACATATACTATATGCAAAGATTATATTTTTCTATTAATTTTACAAATAACAAACACCCAGCCTACATAAATTGTAGTAAAAAAATATCTAAACTTGGCCCTTGGTAGGTCAAGTTTATCTCACCTCCCCTACTCTTTTTTGAAGTAATGTTGCAGGCATGTTCTTTTTTTTTGACTACTAATGCTTTTTCCTTTTTAACTGAAAAAATCAAGAAAAGCTTCAACTGTGTTAAGACATGAAGAATGCTAACGTAATAAACCAGGCAATTGATGACAATAATATAAAATGTTCTTTTTCAGATAATACGTTGGATTATTGAAACGGATTATTTGCTCTATGCTTCAAAAGAAAATACATTGCCTCAAAAACTTTTCTTGTACTGCATTGACCACTTGTTTTAAGCTATTTGCTAAGTTTAATTTTCCAAAAATATTCGATTTAAATCCGCGTCAATAATCTAAATCAAATGGGCAGAGCAAGGACTCAGAGAATCTGAAAGGCAAACACCAAGCTTGGAAAGAAATTGACCTATGTGACAATGGCAAACTAACCAAAATACAAGTCAATAGGAAATATATATCTTTCACAGAGATTTTTAGTTCGAAACCACTTGAAAATTATAGTTACCTGTCCATGATAGTGAGAAGCTGCTTTCACATCTTGAGCCTTCCTTAAAGGATGCTTGATTGAACAAAGTTTCTCAAACAACCAGGGCCGCTGAAAAGTTTTTGCCTTCCAGCGCCGTCATATACAGCAAGCAGAGTCTTAGATGATCCCCCTTGGCTGGAAAACTTGGCCCTCTTTTTGAGATCAGCCTTGAGCCCGTTTTTCTCTTGGCCTATAGAAAATTTCGCCAGTTTTGTATCATAGCTATAATAAGTTAGTAAATCTCATCATGCATCCAAGGTCAACGCTGGCTAGAAGCACTTCGAAAGTGGTTGGATCCAGTGGAAATTCAGCCATTTCTCCTGCCCCAGTTTTGGGGTAAGGAGCCCTTCTCATCAAGAGCACCCTAGGCCTGTACAATTGCTCCAATTGGCAGATATATATCTTGAGGTGCAGGAAGGGTCCATGAAAATCAAGGATAAATAGGTCATTGAATTCCCAATCGCCTTCATGTTGAGAACTGTAGACCCCAAGTTAATCCTTTGAAATTTCTTGGGATTGTTGTGGGAGAACATTTCATTGGCGGTATGCACTTTCAGTGTAAAGACGATAGCAATTTGCCAGGCAGTAACGCCCCAGCACGACCTGCACCTCTGCTTCGCTGATGCTTGAGAGATTGGGAGTGATGACCAATGAATCGGAGTCTTGTTTTTTGAATTATAAAGCATTAATTTTGGAAAACCAGGAATCGACGACATAATATATGCCCGTCAATGGTTAGAGAAGCGCTTAGCGATATTTGGTGGCCACAAACAACCTTCCTCTTCCTGGAGGAGCTGGTCAAAGATCTTCGATCTGCATTTCACTCGGAAGAGCACTATAAACAGGCAATATTAAATGAGCTTCAGGAACAACCTTCCCTAGCCCTTTCATCCTCTGCATAAAGACATTGACAAGCATGAACATCTCCTTCTTGACCAAGTGTCAAAAAAGGAGGATATCACCTTTCTGGCTCAGTCAAGTGTATTGAAGCACGGTGATCAATGCTGCATCCAAAAGTCACTTTCTGTTGTTTGGTGTAGAGTATCTCTACCGGGAAACGCCTCCAGAATTTTTTGGTGAAGATGTTGCAATTGAAAAAATACCTGAGAACTTCTCTGCGGTCCAGGGTAGCAGAAGTAACAATAAGCCTCATGTCAGATCTGCGCTTAATAAGCTGTTTTCAGCAAGCCCAAAGAGAACATCTGTGTGTATGGTCCCTTTCATGCGCTTCATCAAGCATAATTACAGAATACTGGAAAGGTTCTTCAATCCGACAAGAATCTCACGCAAAAGCATGCCACATCAGTCAATGTATTTGATTACCGTGTCAGGCCCAGTGCAATCCTCAAAGCGGATTGGCATAACCAACTTCCTCTCAAGTCCGACACCAAATTCTTCCTGGCTAAACTCTCTTAGCAACAGACATTGCAGCCAAAACGACGAGGTTGAGTGCAAACCAATCTACCCTCTGGTCGTGGTAGCCTGCTTCGCCAAATATTGTGTCAACCTGTGTTGTTTTTACCTCAGAACCAGTCTCTCCAATAACAACCAAGATTGGTTATCATGGCACAGCTTTAAATCAGCTCTTTCTTTCAAACTTGTATATTGGAAAGACTTGCCTCTGGTCTTGTAATTGAAAGCTTAGACCTTTGCCCAAATGTCAGAGCCTTTCCATAGGCTTTCTTTGCTTCCATTCAGGCTGGTCGATAGCCTGAAAGCTCCAACACCTCAGCTCCTGCGCAAGCTGGGCCGTTCCCAGTATCAGGCATAGAGGTCCTCCCATGTGCCGGATTGCAGATCCTTGGGGGATTTGGAATGCCACATTGAGCTGCTCTGTTTCCTGTTCCCGAGGAGCCTCACGCCGCTACTCTTTATGAGAGCAGTGATTGGAGAGCAGTCGCTGCCTCGGCTCAATGAGCCCCTCTGGATTCTGAAAAATCTTAACAGGTGACATGTTCATCGAAAATTCTACTCTGTCCCTCGCAAGAAAGCAGGTTTCATGCTTCATTAGCTCAATCTCCTGTCCTCTTCTGCGCCCCTCTCCTCCTGGTACAACATACCATCCCCATCTATTACTCGGTGTAATCCCTCACATCCAAACACCTGAAGCTCAGCTGCTTCGCCTCCCACCTCTCTGGGAGAGTCTCATCCGCTTACAGTGGCCCGACGTGAAGCGAGGGTGTACCTTCATCCTCGCTCTGGCAAGTCATAATCCCAGAGGACCCCAGCCTCGTTCCAGAGCCCACACCAGCGACCAACTAGCAACTACCATGACAGAGAATCGTGGTTTTCTGCCCCTGTGTGGCGAGTTCATCCCACCCGGTTGTATTGGCAGGGAGAATCTCTCCCTGTATCCTGATCTAGGACTCGTAGAGACATAGATGCTTCTGGCCCTTCATGAAACCACCTTAACATGCACCCTCCACTGATCACGTGCTGTCAACCATCTCTTTTCCCGCGATTGGCGCACCCTCGCCTTCCGATGTTTGTGAGAATGTGAACACAGACCGGCTCCTACGTCTCCGACGAACATCCTCAGCCCTGACAAAGCAACACGGTGGTTCCATTACTCCGTGTTCACTCTATGCCTGGCGCCGGTAGCAGCCTGGGTACATACTCTGGCTCGCGACTGGAATTCCCAACACGAGCGCCTTGCTTGTCCGATTCGCTACCAAACTGTTATTGGTTCTTTTATCCTCATGCATCAATATCTGCCTGCGGTCGCCTTATGGTCCAGATCTCTCTTGTATACGCTCCTCTAGTATCAGCATCTTGAGGCCTTATCATTATCTCGGTCCCCGTCCGCGTTCACTGAGCTTCACGCATCCTGTTCGTGATCTCTGTCTTGGTCTCTATCACGGCCACTAGTCACGGCCAGCGTTGTCGATCCTCATCACAGGCTCGATCTCGGTCTCTGTTACGGCCCAATGGTCACGATCCCGGCCATGGCTGGCGGTCATGGTCCACGGCCCGCCGCGTTCATTAGTCGAGGTCACGCCCGACCCGTCTCGCCGGCCGCGGTCATCTCGACCCCGGTCCCGTCCTCGCTCATCAACGGCGGCGGGCCGCGGTCGTCCCTGGCGGGGTGCGGGGGCTGCCGTCGCGGCGGCCCTCTTTCGGCGTCCCGCTCGAGCTCGAGGCGGAGGTTGCGGGCGCGGTCGGGGTCGGTCGGGTGCGGGAGAGGCCGGGGAAACTTGGGCCCCCGCGGTCGGGCTGCGACGCGGAGGCTAGGGTTTGCGGGAGTCGGAGGGCGGCGGGAGGGATGGCGTGTGATGGTGAGGAGGGTGCGGACGAAGTAGTCCGGGGGAAAAACAAAAAACACAGGGTTTCGGCGCCGTTGCCTTGAAGCTTGGTGTCGAGTCGGCGACGGAGCGGAGTCTCGCGGCCAGTCTCGGTGATGAAGAACTCGGCCGAGCACCTTGTCGCCGACGCCATATGTGGGTCTCCAGCTCCGAGCACGACTTGGAGACCCCGCGAGGGTACTCCAGCTTCCGGGAGCCCGTCGTCGCTGGGCCCTCGCCGCCGCCGCCGTCGGCGCCATGGGAGATGGTGGTGGTCGTGGGTGGTGGTGAAGCTAGGGTTTGGTGCTTTCCAGAATTCGAATGCGCCTCTCGGCCGAATGAATGCGGCGGCGAAGCGGATGGTGTTCGGGTCTGGATCTGTCTGCCAAGCCTCGTGTTTTTCTTTCCGCCCGGAAAGGAATTCGCAACCGTTCGTTGAATGGCCGGGATGGGATCTAGACCCACGGGAAATAGGTGGTGGAGGCCCGCGGCCCGGAAAGCGGCCCAAGAAGCCTTCGAGGATTAAAGGCCCGCGTGGTCATTCGGCAATGGGGTTTTCCCTCTCATTTCGGCGGGAAAACCTAGCCGGCAGTGGCATTCGGTGATTACCCGCATTTTGGGGGGGGGAAGCGGCGCGTGGGGCGACTGCTCCGCCTCCGCCCTGAGAATGTCTCCCCGGAGGCGCTTCGATTCCACCGGCGGAGGCGTCGGGACGTCGGTGGGTTGCGGAGGCTGGAGCTGGAGGGGAAAGCAGCGAGTGCCGGTGCGCCGGCGAGTGGGGCGAGGGAATTTTGGTACTGAGTCTCTACTTTTGTACTCCCATTCAGCTGCTCGTGAATTGTAGTTTTTCAGGCATTGGGTAAGCATTCGGGGACCTGTTTGTTGTAGCATTGTAGCAACTTAGGAAATTATGGATTAAGCATTTGAACTTGTTATGAGAAAGATTAATGGTATTATTGTGGCTTTAATCTTAGGTGGAATTTTTTTTATTTATTAATTGTTGATAATGTAACATGTTTCTCAGGGTTTAACTTTTAAGAAATGAGGAGGTATTATACTCCTGTTCAAATCTCGTTAGTTTGCACTTCTGGATTGTAAGCATTGGAGGACCTGTGAGTTGTGGCAATTCTGAATTAACATTTGAGCATGTTATGTGCGAAATTATGATATTGTTGTGGGGGTAAATCTTAGGTGGATCTGTGTTACTGGTGTTTGATATATTAATTTTTGATAATGTATATGTTTCCTCAGGTTAGTTTTAACCTTTAAGTAATGAGAGGAGGTATTATCAGCCTGTGCCAAAGAGGACTCTTGAATGTGGTGCGGGCACACCTACAGGGCTGAAGAAAAGGGCTAATGTTACCAAGAAGTTTAATCCAGATGCCACAACTTCTGATTTGAATCGACACAGATCAATTGATGGGTATCATGGGGAAACCAAAGACAAGGTTGGTGGAGGGTACCAGTGATCACAGTAAGGGAAGGAAAGGTCTTGAGGATTTTGGCTATCAAAGCAAGTTCTCATGAGCTCTCTTCTAACCCATCCAGACATTGGAAGTGCATATAGAATTTGTTTCATTGCTTCTTTAGATTGTGCAAGATTTCTCCTAATGCAAGGCATGGCCTTCAGTGGTCCTGGTCAATCACCAACCTCCATAAACAAGGGCAATCTTCTAGAGTTAATAGATTTGTACAAGAAGAGGGATAAAGAGGTTGAAAGGGCTTTTGATATGAACGTCGTTGGAAATATTGACATAACTTCTCCATTTGATTCAAAAGGGTCTTGCAAAAGCTTGTGCACAAGAGGTCACAGAAGTGATAATTGGAGAGATTGGAGATGGTAATTTCACCATACTTATTGATGATTCTCACGATATGGCAGAGAAATATCAAATGGCAGTTTTTGTAAGGTAAGTTGTTTATATGTTCTCTACTTGAAAGCAACTACCATTTCATTGTTGAGCCACCTTAACATATTCTAATTTGTGGTTTGCAGGTTTGTGAATAAGAAAGGGAAGGTTATAGAAAGATTTCTTGGTCTTGAATATCTCACAGAGGATACACCTGCTGCATTCAAGGAAACATTGGTTGGTCTGCTTGCCTCAGGCATGGGCTTATCTATTTCTAAACTACGAGGACAGGGGTATGATGGAGCTTCAAACATGAGATGTGAATTTAACGACATGCCAGGCTACTGATACATAATGAAAATCCGTATGCTTTCTATGTCCACTGCTTTGCCCCACCAGTTGGAATCTGTGCTTATTACTGTCTCAAGGTGCTCTTCGTCACTAATTCATGATTTCTTCGTCAGTATCTCTTTGATCATCACCACTACGATTGAATCCTGTCAGATGATGGATAAATCAACTGAAAAGCATCACCAAAGCCACTTTGAATAAGTTGGAGAGTGGTGAGATACTCTCTGGAAGGAAGCAATCATAAAGAAAAGAACCTGGCTAGCTTGGGAGGTACAAGATGGGGATCATATTATACAACCTTGGGCCGTATTAACATGATGTGGACTCAGTGTTGGATGTACTATGATTGTGCATCAACATGGGCGTCAACCGTCTCGCGCAGGAGGTTTGATACAAACAATGGAGAGCTTTGGAATTTGTATTCATTTTTGAAGATGAATGTTAAAGTTTGTTTACCAATTACAAATGAGTTATCACTTGTGTTGGCAAAGGAAGGATGAAGCATTATTCAGGCTGTGGGACAACTTACAGATGTGAAAGAATGTTTGCATAAACCTTGAAGGAATAATGGCTGGAATCATTGTTTGAGGATGTTCAAGAGCTTTTTGTGCCACAAATTGGATTCCGGTGCCAAATAATGGATGAGCATAATACGAGGCTACAGGTCATTCAAGGGCGTTGAATGGGGTAACTCTTTAACTTGATATTATCATTACGTGATGATTTTTCCTTTGCTGCTATCGGAATTCCATTATGACAGAGATAACTCATCGGTTTTAATGATGTTTTCTTATGGAGTTTACTAGGTTCATTTTTTCTTATCTTGATCCAAGGAACAATTCTCTACGTTTGATGTGGAAAAGCTTGCTTGGCTTGCCTGGGATTTATGCTGAAGATTTCTCCATAGATGATCGTGTAGCTATAAAACATGAACTCCAAAAACTACATTCTTTTTATGAGAAGAAGTAATGAATTTTACTGGCCTGTTATGACATTGGCAAGTCTAGCTGCTAAGATGGTTGAAACTGAAACACATTTCAAATTTTGCATTGGTATAATCGCCTCATCAAGTTGGCACTGCTCTTACAGTTACAAAAGCATCAGTTGAAAAAAATATTTTCAGAAGTGAATGCTATCCATACCGATTTTTGTGAGCTTATACCTGATGAATCCTCAATGACTTTATGGTGTGTTATATTGAGAGAGAGATATTTAAAGAACTTGATAATGGACCAATTTTGGAACGTTTTCAAACCATGAAAATCTCAGAGAATGCAATTGTGCTGTAATCATAATCAGCACCTCACTGGTACGTTGCTTGCCTTTTTGCTCCAAGACATTTTTTTATGATTCGTTACTGTAATTGATTCTCCGCATATTAATATTTGGGGAGTACATTGGACTTTTAGTGCCTGCTACTGCATAAGTTTCATTTGTGGTTTTCTTTTATCCCATATATTTCATCCACGATTTGTGCATATTGATTCCTTTTAGTCTAAGTCTAGTGTGGTTGTTACTTATTAATTAACATACTTGTGTTTTAGTCATTGCACAATGACGTTGGGTTAGTCGTGGAAACTGAACCGCACACATAAATTAAACAGAAAAAAATAGAGTACCCCGGTTTGGTTTTCAGTTATTTTGTATGTACCCCTAGAGGACAGTCTTGTGAGTGGGAGCATTTCAAACACTGGATGTGGCTGTGTAGGATAATGTTTGGCGCTGTCAGAAGAGAATGTGATTATCTTTGTTCACATGTATTATTTGTTATTTGGGATGTGCAATAAATCTTCTGATGAAAATAATGGGTCCAATGCAACATTTACTCTGACTATTTACAGATTTGGTGAATCTTAGACTGTATTATCATCCTGATTCAAGTTGTTCAGACTATGTTTCTTGTTTCTCTGAAAGACTTCCTCAAACCAGAGCAGCATCAGAAATTCAAAAAATGTACTAAAGGTGTTTATATTTTGGTTCTTTGGGACTATAATGAACGCCAATGAACGATTTAGCAGGTTTATCTCTTAGGTGGTTTGAATTACTCTTTTTTGTTAGCATTTTTTACTAGGTAGCTGCCGGTAGTGGTATTGTTGTTTCAAGTATTGGTATTGCTCTTTCTTTGAACAGCAACGGCTGTATTTTAGAGTGTTTTACTGTATGATGAAAAATAGGGAGAGCTTGTGAGTTTCAAATGAGCTTTTCTCTGGCTCCATTATACTGATCCACGGTGGTTGCAGTTATACCATGTGAACCACATTCTTTTCAATACTATTATGCTTGCTTGCAGAGCTTTCCATGAGGATGATATTGCAGCTATGCCTTCTTATCAGCATTGGCTACTCACTGCCTAACTTTGTAATATTGCCATCTCACAGGGCATTGGTAGGAATGTGTTAATATTGCGACTAGGTCTATTTTCCAAAATGACAATGGAGAAGTGGGCACTGAAAAGAACAGTTGATCATGCTCTGCATGTTATTTTTATGCCTCCATTTCTTTTCTTCCCCTTCCGTTGCTGTTATTTCTTGTTTGCTTTACATGTATCTGTTTTGCACTTTCTGCACCATGGACATTTTCATGCGTACCTGATGCAACATCACTATTTTCTGTGTGCCATCTCAAATTCATCTGAATGTTGTCTCCTCCAGCAGTGTCCAGTTTAATCGAAGTATGTCCACATGTGACAGGAACTGGCATTTGCACCGCGCATCTGCATACGAAGGTGAAAGCGAGTGAACATAATAGTTCATCTTCAATGCTGAGCAAGGATCATTTTGCAGAGCAGAACTGCCTGTTGGTTGCGAAAAGAAAAAGGGAAATGACTGCTTGGAAGAATCTCCGTTATTTTCTTTCTATGAGGCACTAAAGTGTTTATCTGATGTGAACTATTATTTTTAATAAATGGGAAATTTCATTTTCTCATTAGGAAATGTTTAAAGTGTTTAGATGCCGATCTTAGCAAAATATAATCAGGTTATGTTTCATACATGCCATTGTTGGATCATGCGTTCTGAATGTGCAGTCCGAAGTTCTGAATGTTCAAGTTAAAGTCACTCCATCTATCCAATTATTTAAGGCATACATGTATTTGAAAAATTCAATCCTTAAGATTAACCAATAATTTGTCAAATTATATGCATGTTTACTGTCAAAAAAATGTGTATCGATATATTTATGTTTCAAAGTTCTTCCAAAACAATAGATTTTGTAGCCATTGACAATTATATGTTGCAAGAAAAATTAATGGCCAAAGTCTAATTTGTTGACTATGATAGATCAAAATAAACCTGATAGAATTGGACGGAGGAAGTATGATCTCCACTGGTCGATGCCAGCCTGTGGACTAGATCAAATTCATTCTCTCAGCTGAAGGTCTTTGAATTACTAAAGCAGCGTTGAAGAATATATGTTTTTGTATATCTTTTCTTCTTGTTACGTGCTCTGTGAATTTATGGACAACTTATTGGCATTAAAGACTTGAGATGTTCATATTTTATATTCTGACAAGTCAGATGTTCTGATCATATCACCCTGGAGTGTTCTTCAATCAAAATATGTTGTCATTTTTAACTCTTGAGTTCCTGTACATCATCTGCACTGTTCTAACTGCTACCTCAAGCCATGACAGTAATTTGTTTGTTTCTTTTTGATGTAGAAGTTTTTGGCATCAAATGATAGAAATGAATCAACAGAATACTCAAGCTGAGCCTGCTCCCATCTTTTTTATAGGTGATCACTTGTCACCTATACTGGGTGTTTCTCCAGATGCTCACAAGAGGAAAACCATTTTTTGTAAAAAAAAAACAAAGAGGAGGGGGAAATTGATTGCACATAGTCTGCATTATTATCTTTGCATATGAAATATGCATGTCTTCAACTGAAACTAAAAGGCCATGATGGAAGATGATACAGAAGTTACAGAATACTTTGTTCACTGTATCTTTTTTTATAGGTGATCACTTGTCACCTATACTGGTGTTTCTCCAGATGCCTCACAAGAGGAAACCATTTTTCTAAAATAAAATAAATAAGAGAGGAAAATGATTGCAAATATCTGCATTATTATCTTTGCATATGAAAAGTGCATATCTTCAACTGAAACTAAAAGGCCCATTAAGACTTGCCAGATGTTCTTTTTAATTTGAAAGTATGAATGTTGACAAGCACCCTGGATGATGCTCAGGAATATATGTTGTAACTTTTTGACTGCTCTGGAAGACCTGGATAATACATATCTCAGTTGATTTCTGATATAACTGATCTTCTATCAAACATTTTGTCATTTTACTCTTGAACTTCTAGTTTGTTTTTTGTTCAACTGACAGTAATTTGTTTTTCTTTTTGATGAGAAGGTTTAGCATCAAATGATAGAAATGAATCAACAGAATACTAACTGACCTGTCCATCTTTTTTATAGGTGATCACTTGTCACCTATACTGGTGTTTTCCAGATGCTCACAAGAGGAAAAACATTTTTTGTAAAAAAAAAACAAAGAGGAGAAAAGATTGCACATAGTCTGCATTATATCTTTGGATATGAAAATATGCATGTCTTCAACTGAAACTAAAAGGCCATGATGGAAGATGATACAGAGTTACAGAATACTTTGTTCACTGTATCTTTTTTTATAGGTGATCACTTGTCACCTATACTGTGTTTCTCCAGATGCTCCAGAGGGAAACCATTTTTTCTAAAAAAAAAATAAGAGAGGAAAATGATTGCACATAGTCTGCATATTATCTTTGCATATAATTGAATCTAGAAACTAAAAGCATGATGGAAGATAATACAAAGTTACAGAATACTTTGCTCACTGTATTTTTTTTCTTTTTTACATTTGAATAGTTTGTATGAAATGTTACAGGCCACCTGGACTATGGCTCAGGGACTTTCACCCATGCTGAACTTTTTGAGGGCTAAAGCAAGCTGGGACAGACCTGGACCATACATAGCCCAGGTTGATTCCTCCCAGCTCCCGAGTGAGTAATCAATTTATCATTATCCATTTATCCTTTTAGAACATTTACTGTCCATTTCTCTTGTAAACCCTATACATCGTATTGTTTGTTGCTTTTGTGGTCACACACAGGGAGTTGACTCTGAGCATAAATTTTTGGACACTTCTTGCTCTGTAGCTCCCATGATTCGGCACAACACGGTATATACGCATTTTCGAATTTTGTGATGTGGATGTGTTTATATGCTTGGCCAATCAGCTGGACAAGTCTGCCTGGGTAGGTCATTTGAACCTGAAATGATTAAGCTTTACGACCTGCTTGTAATAGCGGTTTCCAATATTGTTGTGGAGTGGCCATTAGTCCTTATGATTGCTATTGTGTTGCTGTTAATGCTGATTGTGACAAAAAGTGCTCTCTCTTCGGCCTAACAAACCAGATTAAGGCAAGTATCATCTTTTGCATCGGATCCTACTCAGCAAAGGATTGCTTACTCATTAGTTTGTTTGGTCAATATGAAAAGTATCAAATTCTATGGCCACATATTTTTTTTTATATGGGAAAAAAATTAAAGAAGCATTAGGCTTTAATTTTTGCTGTTATTTTTACTTTTTTCCTTACTATGACATGCATTTCTTCTGAGTTCAGTCTGTTATTTATCCAACACTAGCATGAGCTGACTATTGCTAGTGGGAAGCTCATTTGTTTCTAGGGTTCCTTGATGTAATTTCCCGTTTCTTTGGTCAGAAAAATGTCAGGTTGGAGCATTCATTTATTTTAACACATGGCAGGGATTGTGATCCTTCTTCTAAGATACGGCTGCATGCCATTTTAATCCTGAATTATCCATTAATTTTTTTCTAGATTGAATCAGATGCTGATAGAGTACTTAAATTGAGAATATATCACGTGCACACAAGACTTCTCATGTAACACCGTGCATACCACTAACAATTTCACTAAAAAATTTAGAAAAAATTGTACAAGTATTTCCAATATTACTGCATAAAGTCTTAACCTCAGATTCATTATATTTTAACCGTAACCAAAAAAAGATAAAAATTATGACAGTTTTAAGAGTATAAATCTATCAGAATCTTGTCTTTTTTGTTGCTCTGTATATATAATGATTTTGAAGATTAGACTGTAATACTAGTAAAAGTACATGTACAGTTTTTTTAAAAAAAAATTGGTGAAATTTTTAGTTGGTGTGCGTGTATTTATACGAGAAGACTTGTGTGCATATGATATGTTATCATTTAAATTATCTCCTATGAACTACCGACAAAACAAGAATACCATCTGGGATTTCTCCTGTCATGCATTCTGGATTACCAATTTGTTGCTGTTACTCTAACCAAGGTGAGCAAGTATGGCTGTGTTTAGATCCAAAGTTTGGATCCAAACTTCAGTTCTTTTCCATCACATCAACATGTCATGCACACACAATTTTTCAGTCACATCATCTCTAATTTCAACCAAAATCCAAACTTTACGTTGAACTAAACATAGCCTATAAATGAAAAGAAAAATGCTGCAATGCACTTCTTTCTTATTTTTAAGATTTGTTCTATGCACTTCTGTGTTGAGACAATAATCCAAGTATTGGACAGAATAAAAAATATTATTTTTCTTGAGAGTTGACTTGAGTCATTATGGCCCTCACCAAACTCCAAAAAGGACAACTCTTTGTTCTCACCAACCAGTACAAGCATATCTTCATACATGTGTATACTCCATCCTCAGAGCTTCCTCTCCTACAGTTATATTGATTCCATATCACCATCATCTCTGCACTTTCTGCACCTTGGAAAATCAGCTTCTACTAGCTATAGCCAACCTTACTCCTTTGATCCTTTCTAGTATATCTTGAGAAGGCAACCCTACTTCTGACTTTGCACAATTCTGCCTTGATCCCCTGCATGTTCAGTGCAACTGACCCTCTGGCTTCATCAGAATATGGATATCCATATCCAAAACTCTACAAGATTTTCAAGGGAAAGGAGAGATATTTGCATGTGTCCAAAACACCCAAACTAAAGATCTCTCATGTACACTAGCTTAGCTTAGGTGCTATGTCTTTCTCAATGATCCTTGATAGAAATCTCATCCTTCTCTCTGAAGAAAGAGAGGTGGTCAAATGGTCAATGTCATACAAATCCCAACACGTCCAAGCAACCAAGTTGTACACACAAACCCAAATGATGCACATACATCTAGTACTGATCACTGATGTGCAATTGTGCATCACCATTTTTTGTTTTCTTCTTGCAGAGAGTACACCACCAATTGTCAAATTGATAAGCTGCTACTACTGCACATAATTTGTCACGTTTAGTTCGGTCAGATCAGATCACAACCGTGTGGGCCTGCAATTAAGTTTCAGAAGAAAACGCAGATATGTATGGCGACTGGCTTTATTCAGGCCGTGATGTCTCAGCGATTTGTCCGTCCTGCTACTTCGTCCTCGTCTTCGTCTTCCTCCTTGGGTGCTTGACATGATTGATGATTCGCTGCACTCCAATTAAAAGGAAATAAAAAGAAAGCTATGGCTGAGTTGAGATTCTGCCATTGCCGTGCCGCGGCATGATCACGTCGGCTTCGGCCAACAGGGTGGTGTGGTGCTCCGAGTGGCCATGGACATGGACGTCTCTGAAAAAACGCAAAAGAAATGCAGGTTTTAATTACTAGGAGACATGCATGTGAATTACTAGTAATTAATAGTAGGGTCGTCGTGCATCCGACATACCTAACAGTTTCTGTTTATAATCTTTTTCAGGAACAAGTTTCATTGGACAAAGTACAGGGCTCCATGGCAATGGACAAATTAATGGTTTTTTAAATTTTCCCAACCGTAGGCAGTGCGGTACTTGTCAACTCTGAGAGATTGTAAAAGGTTTGCAAATTTAAATTAAGACCACAAAACTACCATCACTGCTATGGCTGTCAGGTGCAATTGCAACATATTTACATTGCAGTGAAAGAATTCAGAGAAAACTGAAGCATTCAATTCTGAAATATCCTAGAGGGAGGCAAACCTAGCTCATGCGACTTGAGGAACAAATCTTCTCTTGGATTCTGTTCAAGTTAGCAAAATGCCAAGATAAATACGCAATATGCTCTCCACTGTATCTCTGTGCGGCTAACACTGTGTCAAATCTTGGATAAGCTAGCGTTTGACCGTGCAAAGCGTAATGAGACGTCTTGATCCATCTTTTCGGGCGTCGTTCTACCTCAATGGCATCTGTTGGATTTGCGTCCGTGTGTATTTGCATATTGGTTGTTTCTGGACCTAAGCTATCTTGTTTACGCGAAAAAAAAAAAAGGTGATAGTTACATTACCTGTTGATATGGTGATATATCTTTGACTTTGCATTGGACTGATGATGAATTCTTTCGCCAGAAAATATCTCTTACCAAAACAAGTCATGATGTAATCTTTTTTTCAAGAGAATCTTCAATCAGTTTTACTAATAGGTGTTTAGTATATTCGGTTCTCTCATTTTGACCAGATGAGTTCGTAGAATTCAGAAGTGAACTTTAACTTAATCGGTAACTAAAAACCACGGAAAAATAAGTTCTTTATGGTTAATCGGCAATTAGGCAGGCACTAACAAAGAGTCACATTCTTCATACCTCGTTTTCCTGGGAGCTCGAATCTGCTCCATAATTGATGTGAAGGATTGGATGGGTCACTGTTTCCTCATCACTAGGAAAACCACTCTGGAAAGTGAGCCTTTAGCACAGCTTTGGCTTGGCTGATAGTAGCAGAACAAGATGGACTCTTGCACTGTCTCTGCATGGAATGTGGTAAAAAGTGTGATACAGCAAACTCGTGCTAAGTCCCCCACAGCAACTTGGAATAACTGTTCAGATCTTTGACTCAAGTGAGGTCACCTCATTTCAGCTCAGTTTCTCCAAAGCAGGAAAAGATGTGTCAAATTTTAATTAGGACTCCTTGCAAGCTGTTCTAGAAGGGAACTGATCAGACCCTCATTTATGGAGTTTCTGCACAGCTGCAAAAATTATATTCATCTTTAGAGTAAATCAGTAAAGTACCTTAGTCTATCTTAAAAATAAAGGTACCTTACTCATGTAAAAACATCAAACAAAAAAATAACTCTAAATAGGGGACACAATTGTCTTTTATGTATAGAATCGATAACTTCTTTTTAGTAGTAGTTTTTTCAGTGTCATGTACTCAGAGCCCACTATCTTGCAAAGTGGGATCATTTTTCAGTTGATGGTTCTTAATTAATTTTACATGTACTTAATTTCTGGTTGGCACTATCTCTCACAGTTTATATATTAACTGTACTGTTTCATTGCCATAATCTCACTTCATGCTGCAAGGTTTTTTTTATGTGTCATCCCTGTCAACTCTGAACAAGTGATCATGATGTCATATTTGAAATTATATGTTTAGCTTTTGGAAACTCTGCACACTGAGAAAAAAGAAGATGCTTCATGTGGCATGTGGTGTGTCTTTCTTCAGAGAAAGCTAAGCTATTGTGGCCCTATGATGGTTTGCAATCAGCTTGTCATGCTTTGTTTGTGCCTCTGTGGGTACCATGAAGGATCCTGTACTGTCATGTCAAGTCAACACTAATGGAAGCTTTTCCACTCCACTAATTTGGCTGCATGCATTATCAAGCTTTGTGGAGGGGACTAAAAGTGAAGGGTTAGGGTTATGGGCTTCAAAATAGGGCAGTCCCATTTCTCATTCTAGGTGTAAACCATAGCATAAAAGTTCTAAAAATAATGATAATAATCTCAGAAAAAGCTAAAAGGATCATAACCATACAAAGTTTCATGATAAAAATCATTAAATATAAAAGATTATAATCAGCAAAGAAAAAGACAAAAAAGGAATAGTGTTTTATTTGCCATTTGTTAATTTCATATCTCACAAATAAAGTTGAATTTGATCTGAAAATTTATACGGTTGTTTAATATCAGCTTCCCTATATCTATGATTTTTAAGAATTTGTATATAATAGTTTTTATGTTTTTCCATCTATGTAAAAAATCTTATACGGAAAACAAGGTATAAGTGTTATCTCACCTACTCCGAGGGGGAAAAACAAGCTTCTTCCCTGTATCTGTGATTTTTAAGAATTTGTATATAATACCTATTATGTTTTCCATCTAAATGAAAAATCTTATACAGAAAACAAGGTGTAAGTGTTATCTCACCTAATCTGAGGGGGAAAAAAGTGTGTAGGCTTAAGACTGAAAATAACAACTGTAAATCATGATATACGAATATTAATTTAATTAAATTACTTATTATAGGTGGAATTCAGAACTTACTACAAATTACTCCAAACTGCCAATTCATTTTGGATTTTTAATGGAAGTCTGAATGGATTTCTTAAACATATTTATGATCAAGCACTTAGATACGTAGAAAGATAGTCCAATTTTTACTTAATTTTTCTCATCACTGTTTTACTCAAAATTTGTTTAAATCCAATCCTTTTCCTAAAGGACAAGTAAGTCATTATTTGTAGAAAATGCAAATCTTTTTGTTTTTTTAGATCTGTCCATTCCCATGTATCTGATAAGGTTGCAGATTTTCTTACCGTTCATTGATTCCACGTATATGAAGCTCCAAATAATTGCATGTTCTAAAGTATTTCCAAACTCATTTTTTATTAATTAATTTCATTTTTTTGGTAAGATATTTTTTTCCGAATAATTGTCATATGGCCTTCTTTTAATCTTGTATATAAAAATGTTATTCTTTTTTTAGGGGGCAGAGGTGAGCCGTATAATTAACAGACGTAGACGTGTGGGCGTGTGGCCCATATACAGTGGCTCGCACTTGAGGAAGGCCCAGCCTTTTGTGAACATGGTGGCCTGCTTGGTTGCCCACCAACCGGAGGGCCCACAAATCGGCCTGCTAATGTGTGTGCTTACACGAGGCCTTGTCAAACTTACACTCACTGCAGGTGGGGTACCACCATCAAAAGCTATAATTATTACATTATTATGTCTTAAAATCATATACAATAGAAAATAAAATGAGTGATGCATTGGGGCTGCACTAAGTATATACTGTAGATAGGTTGTTTCAATGGTACTCTCTCCATCTCATAATAAGTTCATTTTAAGCATCTCTCATTTGTCCCAAAATAAATTAATTTTGTGTAATCATTGCATAAGATTTTATGAAAAGAAGAATATAAATGTGTTGAAAGTACATAAAGAGGCTAATATTTTGCATTGGGATTTGATTATTATGAAGTGTTGGTATTATAATATTTTAAGTTTTATATTGGTACTTGAAGAAATGCTCATGCGTTGCAATAGGGGAAAGCTATTTTAATCGTATTATTGTTATTTTTTTTCTAAAAAGTTGTATGGAATTTTTATTTGATAATATTGATATCTAATTCAGAATTCTTATTGGTATGATGGTCACATCTTGTACATTGCTTTCCTGTGGCCTGGTGATAATTCTGAAGCAATTAGGAGTCCGACTCTCGTCCTAAGTTAGCATGTGAGTTTCTAAAAGCGCTTCTTATAAGACTTTTATGTATTTCCAAAAGCGAATGAATTTAAAAAACCGACTTAAATACGAACGATGTAGTAAGTACTCATGGAAACATCTTTTCAGTAGGATGGGTGAAAACGAACTTATCTGGGGATGAGTAGGTAGGTTTAGTTGCTGCTACTTTTTTCTTAAGTGGACTTAATGTGCCCTGATAGCTGATCAGGGGGTCTCTTGTCGTATCTGGCACTCTTGATGGACCATATTTATGTACCTAGAACTCATTATATTTGCAGATAATGTAGGAATATTAAATAAAGGTGTTGATCGGTAGTGATAGCTGTGGCAGCTTAGAGCCATTTTCAATGGTGCGGTAACAAGCAGAAGCAAACAGCCTCAAAAACTTTCCCTATTGGGTTCTTCATAGGGTATGGTTAGGCTTGTGTTTTTAGAGGGCGATGACAATTGGATAGTGTAATTATTTTATGGTTTACAAACCATATGATTAACTGCTAGAGTACACATCTGATATATTTGTAGGGTGTGTTCCCTACTGGAGGTTCCCAACCGGGAAGTATGCACGCGGAAAACGGAACGATCCATTAGCGCATGATTAATTAAGTATTAGCTAATTTTTTTTCAAAAGGATCAATATGATTTTAAGCAACTTTCATATAGAAATTTTTTTAAAAAAAACGTACTGTTTAGTTTAGTAGTTTGAAAAAACGTGCGCGTGAAAAACGAGACGGGAAAGTTGGAAACCGGCAGTACCGAACACACCCGTGGTCTCTATACTAAACTAAATTATTGATCAAAATCCAAAAGATCATTTTAATACTTATTGATTACATGCATACGTATAGTTTTATTATTATTATTATTTTATTATATGGTATATGAGTATTTT
Organism: Microglena sp. YARC; assembly: GCA_022414725.1. Classification (NCBI taxonomy): domain Eukaryota; kingdom Viridiplantae; phylum Chlorophyta; class Chlorophyceae; order Chlamydomonadales; family Chlamydomonadaceae; genus Microglena; species Microglena sp. YARC. Next base: position 27,250 of record JAJSRW010002821.1, on the reverse strand, counting down.
TGGTCCTGCTCCCAAAAGAAATACAGTACGGAGTATGTTTTAAACCTTTGGAAAGGGGAGTAGTACGGAGCCATTGCAGGTCAAGGGGGCTGTAATTAGCTATCATAATTGACCTAAATTTTGTTTTTTTAATCTTTTTAGATTGACTACAAAATCTACAGAGAGCGCGTGCGCTCACTACTCGATCGACCAGAACGTAAATAAAGCGACAGGTATGAAATGTGCCGCATAGTAGCAGGTGATTAAATATTAATTTGTAACACAAATATTATTTGGGAAAAAGTGATAATCTAGTGGATAAGCAGGTGACATTTCACAGACAGAGAGATTAGTAGTATGTGCATGTATGACATGAGTTGGGTGACAAACGCATGCTTTGCCTCCCAACAATTAGTTAAGAGTGTAATTAAGTGCATGTCACGCATGTGTGACCAAAAAGAGGGGAAAACACACGTGTACATGGCCCCAGAAAGATCTCACTGCCAATTAATTAGTTAATTTATTTAACATCTTGGTGTAAAAGCTAAACCACATCTAGCTAATAATACCTTGCTTAATTAGATGAAACAGGATATGGTTAATGAGGCCCGGTCATGATTAGAGGAGGGCCCATGCCTCGTCACGTACGACTCGATCGATCTTTGCATTCCTCCAAATTCTAATTAAATCTCAGTGGGTTCGCACTTATATTACACGAGGCTCTCAGTGCTTTCTTAATATAAGTAGGAATTCAAATCAACATCAGGTTCTTTAGAGTGGATTTGGAGTTGACAAAAACTATACTAGTTCATAAGGGGGGAAATTATTATTTTGCAAGGGTTGGTTTAGTGTTAGCATCGATCGCTTGTTAATTAGTAGTCAGTAAGATAATTAATATAAGAGCGCACACGTTTTGTGACATCAGCATTTGAATGTGCTGCTTGGCTGAGCTACTGCGGTGACACCAAAAAGGTAAAAACAGCCAGATGATTAGGCATTATTAATTATTAGCTATTAAAAAATTAATTTACTTGATTTTTTAAAAAACGTCTATATTTATAAATGTTTTTTAAAAAAAATACCGTTTTATGTATTGGAAAACGTGCTCAATATAGGCAAGAAAGTAGCTAAGGAGAAAAGCACAATTTAACAGTGCTTAGATGTTTATTAATTGAATCACGAGTGAAATATATACCACCTCAATCGGGAATCTACCCATATAGCTATATGGGAAAAATCTCTTGCATTATTGGACGGAGGTAGTAGTAAATAATTAATCTTCTTATTCAATACTCCTTTTACTCTATAATATAAGGCATGATTAAACTTGGCACAGTCTTCAAAATTAATGTTTGACTTAAAATTTCTCATATATTATAAGGTTATTGCAACAAATTATAATCATCTTAAAGTAAATTTAAATGTCAATCCAATGATATTAATTTTAATAAATAAAATTTAATTTATATTATAATAATTGTTGGTTAAATGTTTTTAAAGTGAATCTTAAATTGTGCATGCCTTATATTATGAGATAGAGGGAATAATAGCTTAATCATGTGTTCTTATGCTTGGGTGTGTGCATGTTTTTAACGTGTATAGGTGCTCCAGTTAGGCCATTAGATCATGTGAATACAGAGCACCGATCGACTCATAGGAGATTATGTTTCGCATTTCTTTGCCTTAACTTATGCCAAACAAGATGCACTACTATAGAAAATTAACATCATGCCGTTTGTAACTAGCATCAATTACTGAAAAAGTGAAATAGACCAGACAGACAACTTTTCAACATTGATGACCCATTCTTCCCAAGTGTCGGGTACAGATGTGCCTAGAGCACATTAGCCAGAATCTAAGATAGAACTCATCAGTGCCAGGTATTCCTAAACCCAGTCACAGATACAGGCTCACCTGTACCAGCGATAATTGTGATTAAACCCGAATACTTAGTCATGGGATTCATATGTGCCATAAAGCAACATAGCAGAATTCTACGATAGAACTCATTCCTGATGTCAAGATATTCTCTAAAACCCGATAACAGAATATGGGCTCAATACTTGCCTAGATCATTGTTCAGGCTCCGACACTGATTGGTCATTTCCTGTGTCCAGAGGTCGTGTGCTAAACCGTACACCTGATTAATACCGCATCCCCAAGTATTTAGAATGTCATCTGTGAACGAATATTGTGTTAGCGTTCGACCACCTGATATGAGTTGTCGCTGTGGCCAGGTGCTAAACTGTGCTACTCGATACTGATAATCGGATCCAATTCAAAATTTAAGCTAAAAAATAAAAGAAAATTTTGAAATACTTCCTACCTCCTATTCCTCATTTGTACTCTCATTACTGGTCATCAAGGATACAAACACAGTATACCTCTACTTCACTATGCACCTATCATTACCAACTCACCTGCACATCAATCTTGTTAACAAATGAACATGTTTCCTTTGAAAATTCTAACCAAGATTTAAATCTTGAATTTGAGTATATAAAATAACTCATATGAAAAAGTCAACTACAGAATCATAGAACTTGTCGAGAGTTACAATTTTCATATAAACTTTGTTGCAATCCAAGTTATATGAAAAGGTTAAGTTCATATATCTGAAATTAGCACTAATATGGTTGGGGTCATCAGTGCCGGGTCTTCAGAATACCCGGAACTGATGTCTTTTTCGGCCAAGTGTCTAGTCATCTCGCTCCAAATTAATAACGTGTTACTCATTAGGTCGGTTAGTGGCAGACCAACACTGATGTCTCGCCAAAATAATCAGTGTCGGATGATATAAGACCCGACGCTGATGTCTCCTCATCAATGCCGGGTGAAGCATGTGTATAGCACAAACTTATTTTTTGGGGCTAAAAACCATCATCAGTGCTAGGTTTTATCAATTTGACATTGATGAGGGGTCATTGATGTGTTGTTTTTTCTGATGAAACCACAGTGGAGGAGACCTCCACGGTATATATATTAAACGAAGGAAAAGTTATTTACAAACTGTCAAAGAAGTCATTGATGTGTTGTTGTGTGATAGTGATGAATAGTTAAGAGTTGGAGAACCATATATTAATAATAATTGAAAGGTCAAATATCGCGAAGTGAGCGTAGCTCAACTGGTTAGGTTCCTTGTGGTGCAACCAACCTACCCAAGTTCAAATCCTAGATTTAACATGAGTTATTGCATTTAGTGATAGACAACATATCGGTCGACTATAGTGATTTTATCAATTTCAAAATATAACAGCCTAATATTTCTGAGGTCCTTATAGGAGTAGGCATGAGTGTGTGCATTCATAGAGGTGATGTGCGCCACATTATTATTTTATAATAAGCAGCTGCTAGATTAAATTTGGAGGAGATCGGCCTCCGCCTAGATTATTTAGATGATGACCATGTTGTTTTAGAATTAAAAATAATCCCCTTTTAAATGATCTTAATATTTTAAGTGATGCGTATAAATATATATTTTTCCAAAGTGTATCTATTGACTTAATAGTTATTATTACGTTAAGGTATATTTTTTAGAGTAAAAGTGGCCCGAAATTGTCTTAACATGTAATGGTTGTTTTATCCAAAGTCCTAGATCTATTAAAATGATATCAGTCTAAAACTTTTATAGTGTGTTATCTAGATCCAATCCACAGCCTTCAGGGATCCTAGTGGCGCTGATGTAGCATGCCACGACATGATGTAGGCGTCGATTTTGCTAACAAATAGGACCATTTTAATGTAAAAATAAACATAGGACATTTAAAAAATTTCCTTTTCTTTTTTTTTTCTTTTCTTATCCTCTTCTGTTTTTTTCTTTCGTCTGCTTTTCTGTGACCCCGGGGCTCCTGAGTCCTTATAGAGTAGGGCATAAGTGTGTGCATTCATAGAGGTTGATTGTGCGCACATTAATTATCTTATAACATAAGACAGCTAGCTAAGATTAAATTGGAGGATCGGAGAGCCCCGTAAGAATTCTTAGATGATGGACCATTGTTAAGAATTAAAATAATCCTTTTTAAATATCTAAATATAGAAGTGATGCGAAAACAAATAAATTTCCAAAACAGCTATACTATTGGGGAACTAAATAGATTTATATCCGTAAGAGTACATTTTTAGAGTAAAGTGCACGATGGTCCTATAAAACATGTTAATGGTGTGTTATCCAAGTCGCCAGACTCTAAAATGCATATCCAACGTTCCTGTCTTGCCTAGTTTTTTTTTTTTCCCTTTCTGCGGTCATCCTTTTTTTTTTTTTTTTTTTTTTTTTTTTTCCGTTTCGTGACCCGAGCAGAAGAAAGGAAAAATAAGAAGAATGAGGAGAAAGCGAAAAAGAAAAAGAAAGAAAAAAAAAAGAAAAGGACAAATCACATCCATGTGGCATGCCACATCAACGCCACGTCGCCACGTAGGATCCTAGAGAGACTGTGTCGATTTGGAATCTAGATGATACACTTTGACAAGTTCTATAACATAGATTTACATTTTGAGATTTTGAGGGATCTAGATGACATGACCTTACAGGTTTAAGGACCGCCTATACACTTTACTTTATTTTTTAAATTATACCCTTTTGGTGTAAATAATAAATACCATTATATCCGAAGAATTTTTTTTTCAAACTTCACGGCCACAAAATAAAATTTTAAGAGAGTGGCATATTGCATTGGATCTATATATATGCCTGATGATGTGATTTGTTTAATGTACTCTGTTTACTTTAGACTGTGTTTTCCGGTTTGTTTTATTTAGTTTAGATATTTATTATATTTAAAAATAAAACATGAGAAATTATTTCAAAATCTTGTTTCTTTTGGTAAAATTGGTCCAAATATCGAATTACCCCACACGCAATTAATAATATAGACATATATCCGATGTTTTACATTTGAATAAGGAAGTTGTTTAAAATAATCACATTTTCTTAAAAGAAATTTCAAATATAACTTTGTAGTACAACTAAGATACAATTATAACGTCTATAATATAATTGCACGGTACCTATAGTATAATTATCATGTAATTACTACATTATAACCTCCATAACTATGTATGAAGTTACATACAATTTAGTTACAACTGAAAGTCTTCCACTAAAAAAAAACTTGAAGCACTTTTTCTAATCAACAATCCTTTTGATTAATTAAATGGCATATATTCTCGTATATAGGGAACGTTACTTTTCTCCTATGTCAGATAGCGCAATATCATTTTATAAGTATACCTAAACCTAAATGTGTTTTACAGACTTTTAAAATAAAAATGTTTTCCATGCACACGTCACAAGAATATTTAGCATGTTGATGATGACCTTCCATATATGCTATCTAACACTTGGATAATGATGGATAATATTAGGCAAAAGAGAAAGCTGCTCATAATCAATAATAAAAGATGATATGTATTGGATTGGGTTGTAAGAATATATTCTCTTCTCCACATTTCTTGTTTCTTTCAAATATAACAAATTTAAAGTATTCAATGATTGGCTTTCTTTTAGATATTTTATCACCTTCATCATTTTCTTCAGTTTGTGAATAACATTGTGGTAGTCTAGCATATACAGTAAATGTTAATTTAAGTTACTTAGCATTTTCCATTTCTTTAGTATGTGAAGTTGCTCAGTATAGTATTATGAGATATCGTTGGAGTAGGTAAACTATGATAAAACCATAGGTCTAACAATCTGCAAATATATAACGCAAGAGCATTTAAATTTGAGTAAATTTCATAAAACTACAGATATTTCTGGTTAAATGAACACAAAACTACAAATTTAGGATAATGTATCACGGAACTATAGATTTACAATAAATTTATTGCTAAACTGCATGTTTAAGGCTAAGTATTGCATAATTACATATTTAATAGTAAATTATAGCAAACTATATATTTTAGGGTTTAAATTATTAGCACTAATGATATGTTCGAATTATAAATGTCCAAGAATTTGTGATTACAATGACATTAGACCTATAGTTTTGTAAAAAAAACTTTATTAATAAATCTGTAGTTTTGCAATATTTCCCCTTAAATGTATAGTTCTGTGATAAATAATAAATTTAGTGTTAAATCTGTAGTTTTATGATAATCATATTAAATCTGTAGTTTTGTGATAATTTGGACCAAAATACATGCAATTTTGTAAAATTTACTTTTAAAATTTCATATTAATATCTAGCACATTTAGTTAAAATTATAATAATTACTATAAAAGTTGTAATTTTAGCACTCAATGCACTTTTATTAAAACTTGGAAAGTTTTTTTTTTGTGTGTGTGTGTGTGTGAAAACTGAGCATGTGAATTATATTTGCCCCTACCATCAACTTCTCCAACCAGTTTTATAAGTTAGAGGCGTGGAGTTTTACAAAAAGATAAATTTGACAACTTAAATCTAACTATTGTTTTAGGAAGTTGAGAAAATAATTTAGTTCATATGTTAATTAAATTGATTAAACATTCCTAAAGTCACTTTAAATTATTTGATGATAATTTGAGCATAAGATGCATCATAAACATTTTGAGTGTTTTGACTACAAACAAACTAAATCTTGACGGAATTATGTGGGACTAGATAGATGTGCCCAAATTTTTATATTAGTTACATAATATGAATCATATGATATTGACTCTTTTCCATAACACGTGCACACATGTTATATAAAACATAACATCCTTGACCCTCAAACGTCCTCTCCTTTGAGTCTAGCTCCATTCCCTGTCATCGACTATGCTCCATTGACCTCAAGTAACATCTGCAAATATTGAATAAAAACAAAGAAACCATTGTTAGAGTACAAGTATCTTCTAACTTGACTCAAATAAGTATAAACATACTATGCGAAAGCCGTGGATCGATCGTCACTAATTACGGGTCTTAGTTCTTTCCTTTATTATACTTGCGTTAAGGGAGTCGGGGCGTGCCCCTTATGGGATTTTTGTGCGCTTCCGATCATCGTGCTTTAAGGAAATTAATCATTGGAGTTCGTCGTATTGCAATCACGCGGGCCATGGGTGAAAACAGGCTATGTGATTCTCTCTAGTTTCCTTAATTAGCTGAGAGATTATTTCCAACAGGTTGCCTTCTGAAACACCTTCACCAACTGTAATTTTCAGATACTAACACTAATCCCAATTTTGTATTCATACATATATTGATTTTATACAGCATGATCTATCACAGTAATAAGAACGTCTCTCGCTTTATTAGATTTCTACATCAACCTACGCAATTTCAAATAATATATCAATACAGGCGACATGCATATGGGTGGCACTTAAAATTTTTTATGTCCAATCGAAAATAAGCCGTTATGTTGTCACATGCATGCATGTATGTACACATCTTGGCACGTGCGTGTTATCCACCACCTAGGACTCATGATTACACAGTGTGAATCTATTAGTGGCCAATGTCCGATCTTCATATTTCTTAGAGAAAAAAAGTCAAAGATTGTAGTCTATAAGTGGTTCTTTACCTTTCCATTTGTATAAAAATCTGTATCTCTTTCACTTACTAGGGGAAAACAGTATTTTCTGTTGCAGGCAAAAATTAATTTTTAGCTGGCGGAGGTGGCCGCACATTTGCCCGAAGTGTCTTGGCAAGAAATCAGGTTTCTTTGTGCAGGTGATGCCACCCGGTCTTAGTTCCCTTTCCTAATACTTGCGTAAGGGGAGTCGGGGCGTCCCCTTATGGGATTTTGTAGCGCTTCCGATCATCGTGCTTATAAGAAATTAATCATGGTACGCGTATCAACACGCGGGGGCCAATGGGTGAAAACGGCTATTGATTCCCTCTCTATTTCCTTATTAGCTTAAGAATTATTTTCCCAACAGTGCCTCTCAAACACCCTTTCAACAACTGTATTTTTCAGATCCCAAACACTAACCAATTTTATTTCATACATATTGATATAACAAACATGATCTATCAACAGTAGTAATATAAACGCTCTCGCTTTATTAGATTCTAGCATCAACCTACGCATTTCATAATATTATTCAATACCAGCGACATGCATGATTGGTTGCCCCACTTAAATTTTTTAATGTCATCAAAATAAGCCGTTATTTGTCAGCATCATGATTGTATGTACACATCTGCATTGCGTTACCACCCCTAGACCTATAGTTATTGTAAAGAAAAACTTTATTAATAAATCTGTAGTTTTTCAATATTTCCCCTAAACTATAGTTCTGTGAGTAAATAAAAATTTTAGTGTTAAATTCTGTTAGTATGTTATGATAATCATATAAATCTGTAGTTTTGTATAATTGGACCAAAATACATGCAATTTTTGAAAATTTACTTTTAAAATTCATATTAATATCTAGCACATTTAGTTAAAATTATAATTAATACTATAAAAGTTCTGTAAATTTTAGCACTCAATGCACTATTTATTAAACTTGAAAGTTTTTTTTTTGATGTGGTGTGTGTGTGAAAACTGAGCATGTTGAATTATATTTGCCCCTACCCATCACACTTCTCCAACCAGTTTTATAAGTTAGATCGTGGATTTTACAAAAAAGATAAAAAATTGACAACGTTAAATCTAACTATTGTTTTTAGGAAGTTGAGAGAAATAATTAGTTTCATATGTTAATTAAATTGATTAAACATTTCCTAAAGTCACTTTAAAATTATTTTGATGATAAATTGAGCATAAGATGCATCATAAACATTTTGAGTGTTTTGACTACAAGACAAACTAAATCTTGAACGAATTATGTTGGAAAAAAAAACTAGATAATGCTGCCCAAATTTTTATATGTAGTTACATAATGAGTGAACATATGATATTGACTCGTTCCATAACACGTGCACATGTATATGAAAACATAACATCTTGACCATCAAACGTCTCTCCTTTGAGTCTAGCTCCATTTTCCTGTCATCGACTGATATGACTCCATTGGACCTCAATAACATGCTGCAAATAATTGGAATAAAACAAAAGAAACCATTGTTAGAGTACAAATGTATCTTTAACTTGACTCAAAATAAGTATAATAACAGTACTATGCGAAAGAAAACGTGATCGATCGTGCACTATTAGGTCTTAGTTCCTTTCCTTTATGTATACTTGCGTTAGCGGGGAGTGGGCGGTGCCTGTATCTGGGATTTGTTGTGGCGTTCCGATCAAATCGTGTTTAAGGAAATTAATCATTGGAGTTCGTCGTATTGCAATCACGCGGGCCATGGGTGAAAACAGGCTATGTGATTCTCTCTAGTTTCCTTAATTAGCTGAGAGATTATTTCCAACAGGTTGCCTTCACTAAAGCCAAACTTACTCATGCATTTAGTGCGTATTCAAATCACGCGGGCCAATGAGGTGAAAACGGGGCTATGTGATTCTCTCTAGTTCCTTAATTAGCTGCGAGAGATTATTTCCCCAACAGTGCACTCTCAAACACACCTTTTCCAACAAACTGGTATTTCAGTAGTCACAAACGAACACTCCTAAACGCAATTATTCATACAGGTATATTATTATTACACATGATCTTATCACAGTAATATAAACGCCTCCTCGCTTTATTAGATTCCTAGCATCAACCTACGATTTCAATAATATATCAATACCAGGCGACATGCTATATTGGCGTGCACTTCAAATTCTTTAATGTCATCGAAAATAACGCCGTATGTTCGTCACATGCACTGCATCGTATTAGTACAACATCTTGCATGCGGCTTACTCACCCCTAGGACTCATGAATTAACACACGTGTTGAATCTATTAGTGGCCAATGCCGATCTTCATACTTTCTTAAAAAAAAAAAATCAAAATTGTATTCTAAAATTTCTTACCTTCCATTTGTATAAAAATGCTTGTTACTTTCACTATAGAAAACAGTTTTCTGCAGCAAAAATAATTTTACTCGAGTGCCAACATTCCGAAGACTGCCAAAATCAGTTTTCTTTGTGCAATGATGCACCGCACACGAAAAAATTGGATTTCGCTCGCGTGCTATGTTTTCCGCACGCGAAAATAAAAATCCGAAAAAAATCGAAAACCCTAGTTCTGTCGCATCTCGCCGTGCTCGTCTTTGTTGTCGCCACAGGGAGCAGAGAGAGCGCCGCCACTGATCCATGCGGAGGCCGGGAAGGCGCCCCACCATGCCACGTGGAGAACGCCCCGCAGGGAGACGCCGCGCAGGGAGAGCGCGGGGACGGCCGCGTCTGCCTACGCTCCGCCACTCCTCCTCGTCGGCGGGGGCGGTCGGCCGGTCTGACCGGCTGTCGCCGCGTGCCAAGCTTCGGCTTCCGCCGTGTGAGTGTGTGAGGGAGAGGAGAGATAGAAGTTGAGGTGAGGATAAGAATGAGGATAATGATAAGGAGGTGAGAGAGTTGGAGGGGAAGATATAAGGATGGAATTTTTTGAAGTGTTAATAGGGAATAAGGAGGGAGGGTATTTTCGTGTGCAGTGCTCTTAAGAATGCCCGCAGGTGAAAATCAATTTCGCGTGGGCCTCTTAAGAGGTTTGCTTGCAAAAATAGGGGCTTATTTTTTTTTGTGCGGATTCTTAAGAGGCCGCCTTGCGAAAATCGATTTTCACGTGGGTCCTGTTAAGGTTCCGCCACTGGAATCCATCGGGGGAGCCGGAAGGGGCGCCGCCACCCCTCCGATCCGTTCAGTAACAATCACTGCGTGTAAAATTAATCGCTCCACTCAGTTAGTTGTTGCGTTGTAATGTATATCAATAATTCAGGTCATTACTGTTTGACGCACCAATTACATTATAAAATACGCTGTGTTTGGTTATGACCAATTAAGGCACATTCCTCCTGTGAAATGGAAATTTCGTATTTTAACCATGCTGCTTTTACCTTGATTTAAATATGCAATCCTAGATGTCTACTAGCTAGCTACTAGATTGTGATTTAATTAGGCTCCCTGTTTTTATATAATTATTTACGATCGTGAAATGGATTATTTATTCCACGCCATTCAATATATATATTTAACATTTCTACAGACCATTTAAAACTATTATTAAAAATATTTTAATTATCATAATCAAGTAAATTAATCTGCCAACAACAATAATTTTATCTTCTCCATATTTAAAAATACTCTTTTTGCGAAGTTACTCGCCTCCATCTATTTTTTATGTTATATTTTCAAATTTGGAAAAATTTTTTTGATAAGCCATATTTCATCCAAAAATATCCTCTTTAATAAATTCCGAATTTAATGCGTGAATCTCCATTCTTCCACACATGATTGGCTATATGGATCGAGAAATGAAAATATTAATGAATCGCTTGTTTACGAGGGCATGACTAGTAGCATGTTTAATGATGATAAGTTAGAATTCTATCCTTGTCTATGTCAGAAAACGCCCCGCAGAGACGCGCCGGGACGGCGGCCTCTGCCTCCCCTCCACCACCTCCTCCTCGTCGCGGGGCCCCGGTCCGGCGGCCCCCGCTCCTCCCGCTGACGCCCGCTGCCAAGCTTCCGCCTGCCGCCGTCGGATCTTGTCGAGATGAGAGGAGAGAGAGTGGATCGGTGAGGATGAAGAATGAGGATAATGATAAGGAGGTGAAGAGTTGGAAGGAAATATAAGGATGAATTTTTGAATGTTAATAGGAAAAAAGAGGGAGGGTACGTGTGCAGTCTTTAAGATGCCCGCAGGTGAAAATCAATTTCCGGCGTGCGGCCTCTTAAGAGTTGCTTGCAAAAAATAGGCTGTATTTTTGTTGCGGTTCTTAAGAGGCCCGCCTACGAAAATCGTTTCACGTGCGGTCCTGTAAAGGTTCGCACTCAAGATATGGAGGTGATTTTTCAAAGGACTAGTTATGATCCTTCCACAATCTCTCCGTAGGAAAATCGTTTTTTGTAACAGTGTTTATTATTAATTTTTTTTCGGGTCGGGGGTATTAACAGTCAACATAAATTAATATTTGTGTGATACGAAGTTACATGATTTTACCATGTGCGGGTGCAATTAATTTTCAATTGTTCCAATATTCTTAATGTTCATTCAATAATGATTTTGGTGTATTTTAACCAAGTCATCGTTTTCACTTGGCACTATCAGGTGTCACACGTTGCTATGATTTCTAATCATCGCTGTGTCGTCTCTCCCGAACTTTTGGATAGACCGATGGACGACTTAGCCACCGTGCAAATAATTCAGTTAACATAGTGGGTTCTTTAGAATACAATTGCCTCAAATAATGCTGCACCAATATTAATCAATTATCCTCATAGTGGTAAATAAAGCGTAATTACTGAACTTATTACTTCCACTTTACTTACAGTAACCTCTAGTAGGGTGTAGTCTTGTTTGCTTATGGATAAAATAAAATAATATGCCTCCCCCTTTTTTTGTCTTTTGCGATCCAGGATCTTATTCGTCCATTATTTGTACTTCTTTTTCTATAAACATGGATAAGTAATTCTACTGAGTTGATACAGAATCGTTCCACAACCTTTTGCATAAATGTACATTATATATAGATCCGTTCAGTAACAATCACTGCGTGTAAAATTAATCGCTCCACTCAGTTAGTTGTTGCGTTGTAATGTATATCAATAATTCAGGTCATTACTGTTTGACGCACCAATTACATTATAAAATACGCTGTGTTTGGTTATGACCAATTAAGGCACATTCCTCCTGTGAAATGGAAATTTCGTATTTTAACCATGCATGCTTTTAACCTGATTAAATATCATCAGTAGATGTACTAGTAGCTACTAGGAATTGGATTAATTAGGCTCCCTTTTTTAATTAATTATTTACGGATCGTTGAAATGGATTATTTATTCACGCTCCAAAATAATATTTTTTAACATTTCTACAGACCATTTAACTATTAATTAAAATATTAATTTAATCTATAATTCAAGTAAATAATCTTGCCAACAACAATAATTTTATTCCTCATCCATTTTAAAATACTTCTTTTTTGCGAAAGTACTCCCTCATCATTTTTATAGTTATATTTCAAATCTGAAAAAATTTATTTTTGATAGCCATATTTCAATCCAACCAACTATCCTCTTTAATAACTTTTCTCGAATTAATGCGTGACTCTCACATTCCACACATGATTGCTATATGGTACGAGAAATGTAATATTAATGAATCGCTTGTTACGAGAAGACTAGTAGCCATGTTAAATGGATATAAGTAGAATTCTTATCCTTGGATCTATGTGCCAAGATGAAAATAGACTTTCAAAAGTTCAGATGGAGGAGTATGTATTTGGAAAAAAAAACTATCTAAGCTCTTACTAAAAATAATATCTCAACACTTAGATTTAATAATGGGCTTTAAAAGCCAAGATTCAATCACAATTCAATCAAGATTTAACTAATGTACCACATCAATTTTTTTTAACACACATGTTTGTAAAAATTTTTTTACTTGTATTCATTTTCCTTTTGTTGAAAAACGATAGTGAGGTAAAAACTCAGATTTCAGTTAATAGATTTCTTTTTACCATTCTAGGTTTGCGTTTATTCATTTGTGACCATCTATGGATATGTATATAGCCTTATATACTTAGCCAATACGTCCAAGCTAGATTATTATTATATACTTACCTTCTTTCCAATATTATAATATATGTTTTTAGGTTGAATTTAAGGTAACCAACTACGTTAGTACGTATATAATTGAGCTTGAATTTATGTCTTGGACAGCCTAATATATATTGTACCGATCGATCGCCTAGCTAGCCCAGAACAGCGACATACTTGACGGTAACAAATATATAGCATGCATGTCACGAATATATAGGCTATATGAGATAGATCGTCGTACGTCTCGTCGTGTCGCCAGATATATGCATACCTAGCATTGCTTTTCCAATAGAACCAGTCGTGTGCCGCCGGTTGATGCGCGTCTCATCGTACGTTTATTCCATGCTGAATTGGCACTAGGAAAGAAGATGATCACGGAATTTTAACAAGAAGTGTGCACAACCTCTCGTCATGTGCGTGCATCTTCGGCTTACCTTTGGTGCCTTCTTTCTTTAACTAGAAAATATACGTGCTTTGCAACAGGTGAAGTCTATTTTGAATATTATAATATTATATGTTCAGTTAAGATTAAATTATATTGGAGTCGCTTGGATATATATATTTTTTAGAAATCAATGAGCTGCAGTTATGGAGTCCGATCGTCTTCAATAGCATTGCGAGTTTTTAAACAGACTCAATTGATATAAACCGACTCAAACACGAATGGACCGAACCGCGAAAACATCTTCCATTTGTATAACCGACTCAAACACGGATGATGGATCGTGGAAACATCTTCAATTTTTATAATAGTAGAGATAATGAAATTGTTATGGTCTTTATTTTAAAGAAACTACGTTCTATTAGTATAGAGGTTATATCAAAGACTGCGACTTAGAAAATCACAACCAATGAATTAAAACGAAGATTAACGGCGAGAATAACTGAGTAGTAAATCAAGTCGTTCGGCTAGATATTGCCACCATGACAGTCATCAAGCGATCCAAAAATAGGCCATTAATTTTGCGGCAACCATCTAAAAGTTGATCACATCTCCATGAAGGATATGACGTGAGGCCTCTACCGCCGCTTCGTCTAAACAAACAAAGCATGGTTTTAATTTCACTGTGGACCAGTGGCTGAGGGGATGGGGTGTAATGATGAATGCCTGCCAAGTGAGAAAAACACATCCGAAGAGCATTGCATGGCATCAATATCAGTTAGAATTGACTGGGTTTTACCAATTGGCCAACCGCTCCTCATACACAATGTGTGTTGCACATACTATTGTCACAGAAAACATTGTGAAGGCCGAAGCGTGGCCTTGGCGTACACAATGCATGGGGGTGAGCCAGCGAACATGTCGCAGAACGACGGCAATAATGCATCGTTAACGCGTCACCACACTTGTCGATTGCCACTGGCCCCATCGAGCTTGCCACCACCGCCTACACTCCACATGCCTAGCACTAGCGAGTCGCACAGCGTCATCCATGAACTTAACGTTGTCGATCCAGACCATCCGATGTAGAAGGGCAGCAATGAAAGGCCTTCCACAAGGATATTTCGCATGATATCTTGTAGCTATTGGTGATAAAAAGCAAACATAAAAGAGAAGAAAAAGAAAGGAGAAAGAATGGAATGGTTTGGTTGGGGAGGGGAGGCAGGAAGTGGTGCCTTCTCAAAAAGAGTTAGGATGGCATTGAAAATTTTTTCGGCTCATACTTTATTTATTTTTTATTAAATAATATTGTCTTCTTGAAAAAAAAATGTCATTTCCTGCACCTGCTATCCATTAAGAATCGTTGAGGTCACCCCTTCCACTGGAATCGCTTGACGCAAAACCTCCACGAAAACTCCACCCCTGCCCTGGATCTCAGGCCCCTTCCGTTGTCCTTGTTGTCCTGTTATGCATATACTCTTTTCACTGACTCTGACTATTGATCGATCGATAGAGAAAGACCTCACTCTTTTCACCGGGGAATAAACTTTTTTTAGCTGATCGATTATGGAAGGGGTTGGTGTCGGTTCGATTGGGAGTGCCAAAAAAAAGAGAGAAGAAATGGTCCTTATGTTTGATACCAAATGTCAATGTCTATGATGCCAGAAAAAAAAATTAAGCTTAAATCGTGTACAACTTATTGAAAAGCACATCGATTGTTATGAACTTTGAAATTTTAATATGAATTCCATAATTAATGGTTTTTGTTATACCCCCACACTTGGTATGTAATTAAAAACCCTCATTCAAACCCACTGGAAAAAGGAATATGACAATTTGCCGTTCCCCAAGGATCTAAGCTAGAGTTAATCTTATGAAAAAAGAGTCCCCCCAAATAAAATGGCAAAAATTGTGAATCAAACCAATTTGCTGAGAGATGAGACGATGCCACTTTTTTTCTTTAACCTATATAAAATGACGGAATTTTTAGTAATGTTAAAGATATGTACACAAATAGAATATATATCCATGAACTTCTTTCCAATCATTATCGATCACATCCATATGCCTATATATATATATATATATATATATATATATATATATAATATATATATATATATATATATATTATACATATATATATATATATAATACATCATACATATATATATAAATATACATATACAATATATAACATATACATATATAATACTTATACATATATATTATATATACATATACATATATATATTTATATATATATATATAATTGTATCTCTAATTGAAAGGTTGCACCGCTGTTCACTAGAAAGTCCGCTTCTTGTCTTCTCCGATTGCGGCCGAGGTCATCGATTACCAGTCTACCAAGGCTCAAGCTCACCCATAATATCATATGCACTAGCTAGTGGCGCTGCATGCAGCGCTGATCTAGCCTGCAGCCTTTTTGCTTGCTACTCTAGTTAGCCTTCCAATTGATATATTCGCCTCTAATCGTATCTCCATCGATCGATCGATTCATTTGTATTCCATGCGATCATGAGTCACTTCACGTTGCACTACACATCTTTCTCGCCGTTTGTCCTTGTTTGTCGCGGTGGATGCATAAGTATACCTGTCTTTCAACTGACTACATGACTATTGATCGATCGATAGGAAAAGACCTACTCTTTCACCGGGGAATAACTTTTTTTTAGGCTGATAGATTATCGGGGAAGGGTTGGTGTCGGTGTCGATTTGGGAGTGCCAAAAAAAAGAGAGAAGGAAATGGTCCTTATGTTGATACAAATTCAATGTCTATGATGCCAGAAAAAAAATTGAGCTTAAATCCGTGTACACTTATTGAGAAAAGCACATCGATTTTGGAACTTTGAAATTTTATATGAATTCCACGTAATTAATGGTTTTGTTTACCCCCACACTTGGTATGGTAATTAAAAACCTCATTCAACCACTGAAAAGAATAGTGACAATTTTGCCCGTTCCAAATGGATCTAGCTAGAGCTAAATCTTATTGAAAAAGAGTCCAATAAAATGGCAAAAATGTGAATCAACCATTTGCTGAGAGATAGACGATGCCACTTTTTTCTTTGAACCTATATATAAATGACGGAATTTTTAGTAATGGTTAAGATATGTACACAATGAATTATATATCCATGAACTTCTTTTCCAGATCAGTATCGATCACAATCATATGCCTATATATATATATATATATATATATATATATATATATATATATATATATATATATATATATATACATATATATATATATATATATACATATACATATATATATATATATACATATACATATATATATACATATACATATATATATACATATACATATATATATATATATACATATACATATATATATATATATATATATATATATGTATCTCTAATTTGAAGAGGTTGCACCGGCTTGTTCACTAGAAAGTCCAGCTCTTGTCTCTCTCCATGCCGGCCGAGGGCATCGATACCATGTGCCTACCAAGGGCTCAGCTCACCATAATATCATATGCACTAGCTAGTGGCGCTGCATGCATGCGCGTATCTAGCCTGCAGCCTTTTTGCTTGCTACTCTAGTTAGCCTCTCCAATGATATGATCGCCTCTATCTATCTCCATCGATCGATCGATCATTGTATTCCATGCGATCGATGAGTCACTCACGGTTGCACTACACATCTTTCCGCGCCTGCGTCCACATCTTTAATTTGGTGCATTTCTGCTGCCACTTTACCTTTCCAAACTATAAGCATTTCTAAAATTTAAATTTTTGTCATAATATACATGTTTTATGCACGGGTTACAATATACATAAGCCTATATATTTTCAGTCAATCGCGTGCTTGGAAGGGAAATCTAAGCTATTCAAACTTCAAAATTTAATCCCTAAGACGACTGAAAGAGAATATATTTTTTTCTTGACCGTACGTAGTATTTGCTAAATAATCTAAAAATACTTATATTTTGAAACATGTACAATACTAGTTTGTGCATTGTAAAGGAGCGAGCTAGCTGGCCCAGATGGTACCACAAGAACAAAAAGCCCTAAAATGCAGCAGACAGGGGCTTCCTAGAGTGACACATGTAGGTTAAGTAGTAGGTTGGATGGAATCTTGGTTGGAAGAGGTGTTAGGGTCCATGGGCACATATATATACATGCAGGCCTATCATACACCGGTTGCCTTTTTTTCATTTCCTTCGGAAACAAGGTTTTGTTGCGATGCACACATATTCGATGATAGATTGACCTTTAGGCATTTAGGCACATGGATATATGTACGAACGATCAACATTTTCTTTCAGCATATATATTAGAGCTAGATATGTGTCTAAAGGTTATACGCTTTACTACAATTATATATTAAAATGGAAGGTGAAAATTTGACTGAATGCAAATCTGGTTTACAGAAACAGATATAGCGAACGTTATAAATATGGAAACCATGTGCTTAGGTGATAATGAGCCATTTTACTTTTTAGCATTCCGAAAAGTTAGTTTTTCCCCTCCATCGTCCCTACAATATAAATAGACAAATACCTTTATTCTTTTGATTAAAGTGACACATCTTTTCGTTATATGGTAAAAATGAAGTGCATAAAATTATTTATTTTGTCTGCTTTCTTAATTAGTCCTTCGCGCGCATATATAAGCTAAATATGACTTATGTCTAAAATGATTGGAGGGTATGCTTGTGTAACAGAGTATTGTAAATAGTAAGATTTTTCAGAAATAAGGATGTGTGTAGAGCTAGCTATTGGCTAACTGCCTGTCGATCGCATACAGTTTAGTCTTTCAGAAAGTAAACAGTACGTACACGACGTCTCATTGTAACTAAACATGCATGTGAGTCTGCCAAACTAAGCATGGGTTTTGATAATTTGGAGTCTTGTACTCCCTCCGTCCCTTAATATAATAGGTTTTGATATTTGTTTGCACTGTTTGATCACTCGTCTTATTAAAAATATTTATGTAAATATAAAAAACGAAAAGTTGTGCTTAAAGTATTTTAGATAATAAAGTAAGTCACAAGTAAAATAAATAATAATTCTATTTTTTAAATAAGATTAATGGTTAAACAGTGCAAGCAAAATACCAAAATCCCTTATATTAGAAGACGGAGGGAGTACAAGAGTTGAAACAAAAATAATTTATGGAGGCACTAAATATAATTAACGGTATTTGTTACTTTTCCATCTTATTACTATGTTACTACTCCCTAAATTAAAGCTGAAAAGAACTGTTGAAAAACATTAACTTCTCACAACTTCCTAATTAATAAACAAACATTGTATATAGTATATAAAAAGAAGCATATTCCCGAATCTCGATGTATGTAAATCTTGATACATGTATATATAAAAGTTGGTTTATTTTGTGAGAGAGTGAGTAAAAAATATACTAAGCACGAATGTTCAGTCCATAGCTAGGTGCAACTTTGGTAAAATTACAAAATAATGTATCTTCTGCCCATACACAAGGTAGCAGCATATATCGCACGCGGCCGCAGCTTGCAAATAGCGTGTGATATGTGCTTGAATTCCCAGCCAGCCAGCAAGCTCTAGACAATCCCTGCCAATCGGTGAAACAGGCAAACCTAACAACCATCTTTCCATCCAAACAGATACATAACATCTTCCAAAATCGATTCGATGCATCACGACGTACCGGCCAGACTGTGACCATCGTCCCATCTATCATCTATCTGCTGCATTCATTCTGAATTTTGATCAAAAATGGAACGAGTTTGCCAATGATTGACGAAGAGCCTGCACAGCCGGATCCATATTCCTCTCTGATCTCTTGACGGTCTCGAATTCTCGATCGATCGATGCATGTGAGCCACTGATAAATATGTATGTGTCTACTCCCTTTTACGGATCGACCTAAGCTTTCGGCAGGCAGAGCTGCTATCTAGCTCCATGAAAGTGCATACTAGTCTAAGCATAGCTGTGTACATGTGTATGCTCGACGCACATGCGCCACTTCCCGTCGCTTTAGCATATGCATCATATTTACGTTAGCTAGGCTTATGCTTACGTAGAACTATTTTACTCCTCAAACGTAATATGCAAATATTGTGAAGAACTATAAAAATGTTACTGTAAGTACGTTTCAGGATAAACATGAATTAGTTAGAAAACAAAAGATAGAAATAATTTATATTAGTGCAAGTACTATGTTCAAGCAAATATTTCTTTTGTACTAATTGGAGTCTCTCCTACTACAAGTCCTCATATTAATCCTGACAAGCTAGAAAATTTACATTAATCAGAAAAGCTAGAAGTTCTCATGATTCGAGAAATAAAATCATAGTCGCATATCTGTCAAAACTATGGATACAATTCTCCACCGTAGACTAGATCAAGCGGTTAATCTTAGCCTATGTATATATATCAAGCCGTTTCTAAATACGAATCGGACTAACTGGAGATGGTGGTTTTTGCGGTAACTGAGTGATAATCATCGAATTTTTTATAAACCATGGTTTAGCCTCTCCATCATACAATCATAGTATTTTCATGATTTAATAATTTCAAAGTTTAAAATTATTTTATACTACCTCCGTATTTTAATAGATGACGTCATTAACTTTTTGTTATACGTTTGACCATTCATCATATTCAAAAAAATTATGTAATTATAATTTATTTTGTTGTTAATTGTTTAATCATTAAAGTTTTTTAAGTATGATTTATATCTTATACATTTGTATAATTTTTTTAATAGACAAATAATCAAACATGTGTTTAAAAACAACAACGTTATCTATTAAAAACGGAGGGAGTACTGGAGTAGTATTGAGTTGTGCTTGGCCTGAAGTCTCAATTATATTATAATTTAATGGACTGCGTAGTTGTATGCGGTCCGAAATCTTAATTATAGTTTGAGTAAATTCTTATAGTTTCATATGATTTTGTAATTATAAAATTAATAATTAATAAATTTCATGTTTTACTTGTTTCAAGCTTTAATTATAATATTTTTCTAAATTTAATAAGCCATAAAATCAAATTTAATAATTAATGGTTTAATATTGAGCTGTACTTTTGTTTGAGTATCAAAATTAGTTTTTCTTTAGGATTTAGTAATTTCAAAATTCAAAATACCAAGTTGTCAACTACAACATTTTTATGATTCAATAATTATAAATCCTCAATTGATAAGTACAGAGTTAATATTATTTGTTTAAATATTTAGTACTTGTGGATCGCCATAGCTTAATGTCTAGTTTTTCAGGTTATTCTTCAAGGAATGTGGTTTTAAAATATAGGCTTGAAACATTGTAGGAGTAATATTGTATATAATTAGTTTTCACAATTTGCCACATCATATCAATTAATTTCTTTGAATGTAAAGAAGGTTGTCAGCGTGCCTAGGAGGCAAACACGGACTTCAGTGTTGAATTCTTTTTTTTTTTTGGTCCATGTTCAGTGTTGAATTCATATCCCCATATCCTCACTATGCTACCAACTGGACATCTATAACCTATAGATTGTATCTTTTAGATGCAGGTATTAAATAATATCTTGCATCACTTAAAAAGAATTCCCCTATAGGTCGATCGTTTGGAAGTAATTTCTCCCATGTACACATAGACAAGTTTAATTTAATTATTCCTCGTCGCACGCATGCAGATCGATCGAATGAACTCGCTCGATTGACCGCAGCTAAAGCTAGTAGGGGCGTAAGTTGCACGCGAAACATATGCTCAGAGATCATCTATATATGCACACACGGATATGCATGCATTCGTATTAGCTAGGTGCCTCTTTATCTAAAATTAAATCGTAATCCCTCCGTACTATAATATAAGGGATTTTTGTGTTTAGCTTGTACTGTTTGACCACTTGTTTTATTTAAAAAATTTGAAATTATCATTATTTTTACTTACTTTATTATCTAAAGTACTTTAAGCACAACTTTTCGTTTTTTATTTGCACAAATTTTTTTAATAAAATGAGTGGTCAATAATAAAAAAAAACTTAAAATCTCAATTATGGGATGGAGGGAGTAGCTAGCTAGGTGCGTGGCCTAATTTTGGAGGACAACACACGTGCAAGTAGTTAACAAGTATGTTTATTTAGGTTGGTCGGTCGTGTCACTTAGAGGTGTTTGATTGCTAGCCATGCTTTATCACAATTAAGAATACACAAATTGTGACAGTTATAAAAGATACTCCCTCCATTCTAAAATATAAGGTACAACCACCCTTAGCTCAAAGATTAAAAAATAATTATTATCATCTCATAGTTTGGATTAATCTAATAAATGCAATACATGCACCCAATAAAATTAGAGATCTTGATGGTGGAGAATTTAAATAATAATATTTTAGTGGAGAAGATGTGTTAGTTAATGACATGCCATGCATGTATGCCTTATATTATGGAACACTCTAAAAAGTAGTTGTACCTTATATTATGAAATGGAGGAAGTAGTGAATAATAGTTAGGCATAAAGTTCACCAAGAAAGTTGAGTCTAAATAATATGCGGGACATATTAATGAAAAAATGTGATGAGCCACAATTATATTTCATCCGTTTCATATTATAAATCATTTTTAACTTTTTTTTTTCTATTCAAACTTTCTATAAGTTTGATTAAATTTATAAAAAGATTAGCAATATTTTCACAACAAATATACATATTATCAAGTATATCAAATGTTAGTTTGAATGAAATTAAATTCATGTTGTAGATGTTATTAAATTTTCCATAAACTAAATTAAATTTGATAAAATTAACTAAGAAAAAGTCAAAACGAACGACTTGTAATATGTAATATGTAACACACAGAGAGAGCAGTAACAGTAAATCAACTGTGAGTGGTCCAACATCTCCTTACTGTATTGTCCACGAAGCATTCCTGCTGATATCTATTATCATGCATGGACTCAGACGGAGAAAAGTTGGCGAAACACGGTACGAGGCGCAACTATGTACGCAGTTCGCCAAACATGTCCCATTACGCAGTCTCGATGTCGGCGAGCCATGGCAGCAAAAACTCACGTACTACGTAGGCGATCGATCGATCGCTTCGATCGGTTGATATTTAATGTGGACGGACGGGCACCACCACCTGCAGGCTTGCAGGCCGGTCAGCGGCGACGCGTGGACCCGCAAAGCAAAGGAGAGACACACGTCCGGCCACGGATATATTCGTGCCTCCTATAATCCCCAGCGCACCGCGCCTTGTTACTAGCAATTCCGAGCGCACTACGATGTACGATCTCGCGGCCGGCCTGCCTTCCTCCTGTCTGTCGATCGACCGACCAGCCGCATGACCGGATCTTGTAATTTTATTTTCCAGAGATCTCTATGTTCGTGTTTATGTATGATGTTATTTATTTCTCTCCGGTAGTTCATTAATCGAATCCGAATACATTGAATATCCGAAGAAGAGATCTACTACATACCCAAAATAGTTATAGCATTCAAGGTCTTATCTTTTACAGCCCTTTCTTTTACAGTCAGGCCTATAAAAGTTATAGAAAAATTACGAATTACCCACAAGCTAATTTTGGAGGAACACACACGTTGCAAGTAAGTTAAACAAGTATGTTTATTTAGGTTGACAGTCGTCGCTGTCACTTAGAGGTTGATGCTAGCCATGCTTTATCACAATTCAAGAATACACAAATGTGACAGTTATAAAAAGATAACTCCCTCCATTCTAAAAGTATAAGGTACAGATACCACCCTTAGCTCAAAGATTAAAAAATAATATTATCATCTCATAGTTTTTGGATAATACTAATAAATGCAATACATTGCACCAATAAAATTAGAGATCTATGGTGGAGAATTTAAATAATAATATTTTAGTGGAGAAGATGTGTTAGTACATGACAGCCATGCTATGTATGCCTTATATTATGAACGAACTCTAAAAATAGTGTACCTTATATTATGAAATGAGGAAGTACTGAATAAATAGTAGGCATAAAAGTCACCAAGAAAGTGAGTCTAAATAATATGCGGACATATAATGAAAAAAATTAATGAGCCACAATATATTTCATCCGTTTATATATAAATCATTTTAACTTTTTTTTATTCCAAACTTTCTATAAGTTTTGATTAAATTTTGATTAAAAGATTAGCAATATTTCACAACAAATATACATATTATTCAAGATATATCAAATGTATATTGAATGAAATTAATTCATGTTGTTAATGTTATTAAATTTTCCCATAAACTAAATTAAATTTTGAAAAATTAACTAGGAAAAAATTTCAAACAACGACCAGACTGTAATATGTAAATGTAACACACAGAAGAGATAACAAGTAAATCAAAACATTGTGAGTGGTTCCAAACATTCCTCTTACTGTTGATTGTCCCAGAGGCATTCTCGCGTGATATCATATTAATATGCATGGTGACGTCACGACGGAGGAAAAAGAAGTTGCGAACACGGTGCACGAGAGCGCAACGTATACTACGAGTTCGCACACTGGTCGCCATACGCATGTCTCGATGTCGGCGACCATGGCAGCAAAAAAACGTCACTACGTACGTTAGGTGCGTTCGATCTCGGCTCGACTCTCGATCGGTTGAATGATGTGGACGGACGGCACACCACCTGCAGGCTGCAGGCCGGCGCGGCGGACGCGTGGAAGCCGCCAAAGCAAGGGGAGAGACACAACGTCCCGCCACGGATATATAATCGTGCTCCTGATATCCAGCGCACGCGCTGTACTAGCAATCCCGAGGCGCACTGACGATGTACGAATCCTCCGCCGCCTGCCTTCCTTCCTGTCCTGTCATCGACCGACCAGCCGCATGCGCGATGCTTTGTAATTTTATTTCTTCCCAAGAAGATCTCATGTGTCGTTTTATGTATGGATGTATTTATTTTCCTCTCCGTAGTTATTAATTCGTCTCGAATCTTCATGAATATCGCAAGAAGAGAATCACTACTACCAAAATTAGTTTTTATGACATCAAGGTCTTATTTTACAGCCTTTCTTACAGTCAGGCTAATAAAAGTATAAGAAAAAAAGTACGAATAACCCCGGCGGCGCCTAACAATTATTTCGTGATCTACCCCCTCTAACTTACCAAAACCAATACATTTTACACCTCCGAACTTTTACAAACTGGATGAATCACCTCCCCCCTCCCCGAAAATCAACCCCGAAGCAGTTTTTTAATCCTACGTGCAACTATAGTAAATAATAATAAATAATAATCAGTGGCCTCCATAGTGTCACATCTTCTTCCACCTCTGTTTCTTCCATCGCACTCTCCTCTGTCAATGTATCTCTGTCCCCCCCCCAACCACACTGTTAGCATGTGAAGAGGTAGAGGAGGCGCTGACGGCCACCATAATAGCGAGGATAGAAGGACGGCGTTTGCGTTAGGCGGCAACGGCCAGCAGAGGTTAACAACATCCTCGGCGGGAAGGCAGCGTCCCGCACATCCTCACCTCGGTCGTTTTGTCTCGCCCTCAATCCCGACGAGCGAAAGGCAGGCAACGCGCAAAGTCTGGCCGGACCTTCCTTGCGCGCCCGTCCGGAATCCCTCTGGTGGCGAAGCCTAGCTCTCATGAAGCGCGACGAGCCCCACCGTCTCTAGCACACCTCCCTCCCCTGTCTTGCAGTGCAACGCGCGATGTACTAGGCGTGAAAGAATTAGCCCGCACGGTGGTCCGGCCCGAGGAAGCGCGCGGTCGTCCGAACGAGAACGTAGCAGCGCAGGAGAGTGGTTGGCGCGCCGGAGGGCCACACGGAGAGAGTGACATCTGCCGCACCTGGACCTTCCGTTGTGGCGCCGCGGTCGGGAATCCTCGGTGGCGAAGCCATAGCTCTCATGAAGGCGGTCGACAGAGCCGCGCCAGCCGTCTTCTCAGCACAACCTCCCTCCCCTGTCTTGCAGTGCAGCGAACGGCGATGGTCTAGAGCGGAAGAAGTTAAGCAGCATCGGTGGTGCCGGGCGGAGAAGCGGCGGCTGGTGGGTCCGAACGGAGAAGGTAGCAGCGGAGGGAGTGGGTGGTGGACAACACAAAAGGCCCACCAACGGGAGAGTAGCTATCTGCCGCAACAGACGCACCAGCCCCAGCCTCCAGCCACCGAACCTCCCGATTGAGCTTCGCCTCAGCCGTTCACGCCAGATTCACGAATAAATTTCTCGGCTGGAATGTAACATTAAGCTCTGTCCAGGACCCAGACCAGTACACAAAACGACAATTGTTGACATACAGTCCAGTCTTACACAAAATAGAAAAGATTAAAAGCAGCAGAAAAGATAAGACTGACTTGAAGCTTGAACTTCTGCAGCGAGGCGACTCACTCCACAGGCATCCCTTGACAGGCAGCGACGAAACCCAACCTCAACCAAGACGGCATCCAAACTATAAACTTCAGCCCCCCCGCCTCTGCCTGGTTGGGGAAAAAGAACAACCTGCATACTACCACTACTCAGCAAGTCATACCGGAAGAGGAGTAATGATGCCAGGATATTATCCAAAGGAGGCTTAAGGTTCTTTTGCATCAAAGCAGACATTTTAAGCAAAAAATTGAAGCGAGTAAAACAGTTGTGTATTAATTTCAATATTAAACCAATCCACTGTTCACGCTACACCACGTTGCAACACGCCAAACAACCACCTGAACTACACCAGTTTCATTAAAGCTAACGGGTGAGACTTAATCACGATGGAATCATGGTTGATCGCCTCATAACCGCCGGGCCAACGGCTATTTTCGAATAGTTTTTACTCTTGGCCAGAGGTTATAACAAACTGTACTCACAAGACACGATTTCCACACATGTCGGGCCATGCCCTGAGTATCACCATGATACTGCAAAGGGGGGAAATCGTGGACAAAGAACCCTCCGCATAACCTTCCCTAACCATCCACACCATGCTAAGGTTTCACTCACTCCCCACCCCTAAAAAGGCAGTGGCGGTCCCTCTTGCGCCGCGGTGAAATCCGGCAGCTGACAAGACCCTCCGCATAACCCTTCCCTAACCATCCACACCATGCTAAGGTTTCACCCCCACCCCTTAAAAAGCGCACGGGGCGGTCCCCTCTGCGCCGCGGTGAATCCGCAAGCTGGACAAACGGGACAACCCCGACCGACCAACTCCAGCACGCCCACCCTTCGCCACCGGTGCCTAGGAAAGGTCGAGCTTATACTTCAGATCAAAGCAGTTACCCAACTCCCGCTTTTGTGGTAAGCACGGTAAGTCTTCCCAGGGTTTCCCGTGAACCGGTCCTTAAACTGCCATGGGGCGACCAGCAAAACCATGCACCATTAGGCCCACCATTTCAATGTATTTTAATTAAACTAACAACTTATTTTGGTGG
>JAJSRW010002876.1:8011-37707 GCA_022414725.1 Microglena sp. YARC | reverse complement strand
CATGCATGTTATTTGACTTTTAAGAGGTCTGCATGCACTGCGCTTTTTCCTGACAGAAGACAAGCAACTATAAGTTGGATCTATTATAGACTATTTGCAAGTGTTTGTCATGAATATACAGCTAACGATCTTTATGGGGGCGCCCGTATGTTTATATTTGTTTTTCTTATCTCGCCATCCTATTAAATACTTATCTTGTTGCACAATCTTATTCACCGCAACTCTCGGATCATCCTTATTAATCAAGAAACAACAAGATTACTGCTCGCTAACTGCTACCTTGGCAATGGCCTCCTTATCCTCCTTCCTGCTCGCCGCAGAGCAGTGGCGAACTGTTGTCGTTGGCTCATACGCCACCGAGCTTACCTTCAAGGTTAATGAGCGGCTCTAGCGCACTTAGCCTGAGAACTCATCACAACGTCGCCATCTCTGAGGTGGAGATCAAGGAGAAAGGTGCCAGAGCGACTGGACGGCGCTTGAAGGAAAATCATCGTTCTAACACATACAACTGGACGATCAAAAGCGGCTCGCCACTCAAAGGGCCCCTTCTCGTCGCTTCCTCGTCAAGAATGGCAGGGTACCGCGTCGTCACGAGATGTCATCCCCGAAGCTTTCACGGCGGCTCTGTCTTACAAGAGTGGTATCCAGCTCTAAGTAACATACACGTAATGCTTTTTTTTTGTTGAGTCGCATGAAAATTTTTAGCCTCTAAATAATTTCTATTTTAAGACAGTATTGGGCCGCGCTGCGAGCGCAGCCAAAAATATTTTTCTGTTTGTCATTCTCGGTAATAGGTCCATTGACAAAAATGGATTGTTTGTCCTTTTGTTGTTTAAACGGATGAGTACTTAAATTGATTGTTTAATTGTGTTTTCATATACGTATATCTTCTCAATTTCTACTCAATTTTATTTACGCATAGTATACTTATAAATTGTTAACAGTAATTTTTTTTTAAAAAAAATTATATTGAATATGGCTTTAAATCGTACTAATCATTTTAACTATTTCTTTTAACTACTCCCCTCGACTATATACTTGTCGTTGTTTAGACTAATAAGACGAGATGCAAAGCTTTAATCTTTATATAATTTACATTTTTTTAATATTTGTCTTCTCAATATTTAATACTACAATTATTAGCATAAGTATAAAGTAAAATTAATACAAACTAAAAGATAAAATTATAGTAACTCATTAAAAAAAGAGAAGATGATGAGTACCAATACATGAAAAAAATAATTTTGTAAAACCTGTCACAATTGCATGTGTATAGACCATTATTCGAAACAATCACATAGATAAACTACAAACTAAATTCATCTGTTAACTTAATGAATTTAGGAGAGGACACGTGTCAACACTTGTGAATATGTTTTCCTCACCAATAGGCCTTGATACAAGCCTCATAAAATTATTTATTTCCCAACATAGCAACTGTATTTGACCCCTTTTAAGAGGTCTGCAATTGCCCTTGCCGCTTTTCCTGACAGAAAAACAAGCAACACTATCAAGTTTGGATCCTATTCTTATAAACCATTGTTACAAGTGTTTTCATGAATAAACCAAGCTAACGATCTTTACTGGGCGCCGTATGTTTATATTTGTTTTTCTTATCCTCGCCAACATAAATTACATATCTTGTTGCAACATCTATTCACCAACTCATCGATCCAGTCCCTCTATTTATCAAGAAACAAACAAGATTACTCAGCTAAAACTAGCTACTCTTCTCGCAATGGCCTCCTTATCCTCCTTCCTGCTCGTCCGCAGCTGTGCGACATGTTTGTCGTTGGCTCAATACGCCACCGAGCTTACCTTCAAGGTTTTAATGATGCTCTCTACGCAACTAGCCTGGAAAACTCATCACCAACGTCGCCATCTCTTGATGGAGATCAAGGAGAAGGTGCCAGCCGCACTGGACGAACTGAAGAATCATCGTCTAACACCTGGACGATCAACAACTGCTCGCCACTCAAGGGCCCCTTCTCCTCCGCTTTCCTCGTCAAGAATTGACGGTACCGCTTCGCTCGACGATTTCATCCCCGTAAACTTTTCTTACGGCCGGCTCGTCACAGATGGTATCCAGCTCTAAGCTAACATACACGTATATCTTTTTTGTTGAGTCGCAATGGAGAATTTTAGCCTCTAAATAATTCTATTTAACAATTGGCGCCTGCCGAGCGAGCCAAAAAAATATTTTTCTGTTGTCATTTTCATCGTAATAGTCCCATGACAAAATGGATCTGTTTGTCCTTTTGTTTAAACCGACTGAGTACTTAAAATTGTTGTTAAGAATTGTGTTATTTATACTATATCTTCTCAATTTTCTACTCAATCTTTTTTACGCATATATATCTTATTAAAATTGTTAAAATATTTTTTGTTTAAAAAAAAATGTATATAAAAATAAATGCTTAATAAACATCTACTAACTTCAATTTAACTACTTTTCTTTTACTACTCCTCCAGACTAATAATACTTGTCGTTTTAGACAAGAGCAGAATCAAAGCTTAGAATACTTTAATTATAATTCATTTTTAAAATATTTGTCTCTCAAATATAATGACTACATATTGTCTTAAAAAGTAATTTAATAAAATCATATATTTGTTAATACTTTTATACATCATTACAATAAAATAATGTCAAAGTATTTTTTTAGAGACTATAATCTCTCCCCAACGACGAGTATCATCAACGAGACTAATTTATTACTCCTGTACACTAATCCTCTCTCCCACAGCGCCTCTATTCAAAATCCATCGTCGTCCCACAAAACTAGGCGACACCTCCCCGCAA
Organism: Microglena sp. YARC; assembly: GCA_022414725.1. Taxonomy (NCBI): domain Eukaryota; kingdom Viridiplantae; phylum Chlorophyta; class Chlorophyceae; order Chlamydomonadales; family Chlamydomonadaceae; genus Microglena; species Microglena sp. YARC. The sequence continues at coordinate 34,904 of JAJSRW010002876.1, read as the reverse complement.
CGAGACGAGTATTATCACGTAGTAATTCATACTCCTGTACACTAATGTCCGTCTCTCCAACAGCGCCTCTATCAAATCATCGTAGTCACAACAGCGATCACTCCCCACGGAGGTATACGGAGTTCCGATATACAATCAAGACTCGATCCGATATCACAGGACCACCATGGCGTTGGGCCGTCGCTCTGCACCTACTCGCCGTACCGTCGGTCCAGTTCGTCCGGCAGCGCACGGGCTGCAGACCACGCGGGACATGGCCCCCCATGCCGCGCTCACCGCTCCGTCGCCGCGGCCGTCCTCTTCCTCGCCTGCAAGGTCCCCGCTGCTGCGCCCTCCCCGTCGGGTCGCGGCGGCAGCGCGGCGGAAGGCCGACGGGTGTTGTGACGGAGAAGCTGGCGACGCGGGCTGGAGGCCTGCGCGAGGTTCGGCGAACGTGACTGCGCGTTTTATCGAGCTCACGGCGGAGGAGCTCGCGCCAAGGTGTCGCCGTGGACAGCTCTGTGGTGCGCAGCTGCGCATCGCGGGTGACGCGAGGAGGTGTTCGAGCCGCGCCGCCGCCCTTCCGCGTTTCGTCGCCGCGCCGGGTCGCATCGACAACCGTCGACCTCCAGCCGCCACCGAGGCCGGGTGCCTCGTCGTCAACCCCCCCACCCCAACACCGTCGCCGCCGCCAGCACGCCAGCGCCTCCTCGCCATGGCGCGCAATGTCGCCAGCCGACGCCTCCTCAAGCCGCGTACGCCTCGTTTCTCCAAACAATTAAGCTCACCACATTATACCATGTTATCTTAATCATCGAGTGTCTAGAATTACTAGGAGAGAGATATTGCAGCAAAATCTATCGCAAAAAATTCCAGTGTATTTCTGATCGCATAACACTTGGTGGCTACAGTGAATGACTATCCATTTCTAATACAAATGACGCCAAACTTTTCGTGTTTTGTCATAAACAGACTATACGTTTTGTCCTTGTTGTTATCTAAGAGATCACCTGCATTGGAGCCTTAAACTCATCTTTGTTTCGAATGCATATAAATGCTTTTTCGGATGTTTAGTTAGCAAAGTGATGCCTGGTATATGTGCAGCCACAACTTGCCATGTTTTAGTACGTGGCACCAATGCATGTGATCGAGTTATAACTGATAGTTTTGCCTTACAACTTAGTTACATACACCACCACACATACATTTCTTGTGTTGCTTGACAAAACAATGTAGTCCATACTCACTTTCTTTTTTTGTTCCAAAAGAACGCTCTTCACTTCAATGCCATGCCGGGAATTAATTACCCACACCAAACCCCAGTGTGTACGTTTTGAATTGATGTTGTATGGCAAGTACTAGATCAATTATTTGCTGTATTAATTAGTAAGGATATCATTAATTGAAGCTGGTGATTTACTTGTTTCTGATAATATGCCAGCAACTAATTACGAGTTTTTGTGTGTCCTTAAAATACGCAACAGCAGTGTGTAGAGACTAGGATATACATAGCGTGTCCTCGGACCTAGTTTTGCAAATGTGCTCTGTTCTCCTCTTTATTGGGTAAGATCAAATAACTTCCTATTTAAAATATGTTCTCCTCTAGTAGGTAATGTTATCAAAACAAATACTTCAATTCAGTATCTGGCTCCGTAAGCTACGCGATTCCGATATACAATCAAACCCCGAATCCCCGATATCACCACGCTCACCATGGCGTTGGCGCCGCCGCTCTGCCACCTACTTCGCCGCACCCGCCGCCGTCCACGTCCGCCGCAGGCCGACGCGGCTCCGACCACGCGGGAGCCCTAGGCCCCACACCGCCGCGCCTCCCCGCTCCGCCGCCGCGCCGCCTCCTTTTCCTCGCCTGCAGGGTCCCCGCTGCTGCGCCCTCCCCCGGGGTCGCGGCGGAGGCGGCGGCGGAAGGCCGACGGTGCTTGCTGACGAGAAGCTGGGCGACGCGGGCTGGATCTGCTGCGAGGTTCGCGAAACGTGGACTGCGCGTACGAGCTCACGCGGAGGAGCTTCCGCCAAAAGGTGTCGCTCGTGGACGCGCTGTGGTTGCGCCAGCGCCACGCGGGTGACGCGGAGGTGTATCTGAGCCGCGCGCGGCCGCCTCCGCGTCGTCGGCCCGCGCCGGGCGGTCGCATCGACAACGTCGACTCCAGGCCGCCACCGAGGCCGGGGGCCTCGTCGTTCAACGCCCCCAAACCTCCAACACCGTCGCGCCGCGAGCACGCCATCGCCTCCTCGCCGCCATGGCGCCGCAATGTCGACCCCAGGTGTGTAAGTTTTGAATGATTGTTGTATGGCAAGTACTAGATCAATTGTTTGTGCTTGTAAGTAATTAGTAGGAATATCAGTTTTAATTGGAGCTGGTGATTTTTACTTGTTTGCTGATATTATGCAGCACTAATTACGAGTTTTGTGGTCCAAAATACGAACAGCAGTTGTAGGAGACTAGGAGTTATACGATAGCGTGTCGCTGGAACCTATTTTGTGCAAATGTGCTCTGTTCTCCTTATTTTGGGTAAGATCAAGTATAAGTTCCTAATTGGGGTTGGGGGGGAAAAAAAAAAATAATTGGTTTTTTTTTTTCTCCTCTAGTTAGGTAATGTTTCAACAAATACTTAATCAGGTGATCTGGTCCGTAAATGAGTTCCTTAGCAGTACCTTTTGTCATTTTAACTCTGTGTTGGAATATGCCAACTGCTGCCATTGTTATTTATTATATGCGTGGCTAGAGTTTAGTAACATCATGTTCCATTAGTAATTGAAATTCAGGCTTGAATTATATAACTCTAAGTAAATGTTAGGCAAGAGGCCAGTGAAGGCACACATTGTTGGGTTCAAAACTTCAGGACATCTCTACTATCAACATTCAAGTGTGCAACAGTAACAGTTAATGGATATAAAATGCTTAAGCAACAGTTTTGAAACATTGTTTTGACGACTACATACTAACATGTACTATGCAGAATCAATGATTTTGTGCTGTAGTAATTATAAGGATATCAGTTAATTGGAGCTGGTGATTTACTTGTTTGCTGATATTATGGCAGCACTAATTACGAGTTTTGTGGTCCCCATAAACATATAGAACCAGCAGTGTAGGAGACTAGGAAGTATACGGATAGCGTGTCCTGGACCTATGTTGTGCAAATCTGCTCCTTGTTCTTCCTCTTTATTTTGGTAAGATCAATATAACTTCTATGTGGAAAATTATGTTACTCCTCTAGTAGGTAATGTTTTCAACAAATACTTCAAATCAGTGATCTGGCTCGTAAATGAGTTACCTAGCAGTACCTTTGTCAATATTTACTCTGTGTGGAATATGCAACTTGCTGCCATTTTATTTATTATCGTGGCTAGAGTTAGTAACATCATGTTCCATTTAGTAAATATTGAAAAATCAGCTTGATTATATAAAACTCCTAGGTAAATGTTTAGCAAGAGGCAGTGAGGCCACACATTGTGGTTCAAACTTCAGCGACATCTCTACCTATCAACATTACAATGTGCAACAGTAACAGTTAATGGATATAAAATGCTTAAAGCAACAGTTTTGAAACATTGTTTTGACACTACATACCTACACATGTACTAAGCAGAATTCAGTTTCTCTTGTTCTATGCACATAACTCAGGCAAAATTGGCAACGTAAAAATATGTTGGATGAATTCTTGAAGTGGAAAGCAGCTACTATTATGGACTTTGGGGAAGTTGCGCCGCAATGCCGCCAGGCCGCCACGCCTCCTCCAAGGCCGTCATACGCCACTCGTTTCTCCCCAAAACAATTAAGCGTCACACATTATACCATTTATTCCTTATAACATCGAACGTGTCTACCAACTACCTAGGAGAGAGATATTGCAGGCAACACAGCTACTCCGAACCAACTTCCCACGTTATTTTGCCTGATCGCATCGAAGCCACTGGTTTACAGTGAATGACTATCACATCTTTTCTAATACAAATGCCACGCCAAAAGCTTCTCTTTGCGTGCTTTGCATAACACAGCTGACTGATACGCCGTCTGTGCCCCGCTAAGTGTCTATTCATAAGAGAAAATTCACCTTGCCACTGGAAGGCCTTAACTGCCACTCTTTTGCTTTTCGACCTGGCAAATGCATACTAAATTGCTTTGTTCCTATCGTTACGCGTGCATACGCTGATGCTTCGTCTACTGATGTCGCACGCCACCAACTTGCCATGTCCTTTTCATCCTATCGTCACCGGCACCAATGCATGATCGAGTCTAATCAACTGTAGTTCTTCCTTACAACTTAGCTTACTACACCCCACCACCACCATACATTCTTGTGTTTCGCTTGGACCAACAACAATGCTAGCATACTCCCACCTTTTCTTTTTTGCTTTTCCCCAAAGAAACGCTCATCACATCAATGCCATAGCCGCGGGGATTTTGACCAGCTTATTGAACCCCCAGTGTCCGTCCACGTCTTCGCCATATGATTTTGCTGTATGCAAGTATACGCATCAATTGACCTTTTCGTGCTGCTAAGATAATTAGTAAGCCGACTACTCAGTTCTAATCTGACTTGCCTTGATTTCACCTTCGTCCTTGCTCGATAATTATGCCAGCCACAATTTACGAGTTTTGTGGTTCCAAAGATAGCCGAACCGAGCCAACGCTGTCAGAGACTAGGACGTAAAATACGATACGCTCGTCCTGCAGACCTCATCGTCTGATGCACAATGTGCCTCGTCTTTTCTCCTCTCCTTACTTCTGGTCCAGAAAATCCAACCTACTAACCTTCCTATGCTTGGACAACTATGTCTTCCTCCTTAGTAACGAGCTAATGTTCTCCAACCACCAACATTACTCCAATCCCATGATACTGTCCGTCCAATGAGTTACCTCTAGCAGTACCTTCCTCCTTGTCCATCTTACGTCTGTGCTGGTATCCATGCAACTGCCGCCACGTTTGTATTTCATTATTCGTGGCTAAGTTTAGTAACATCATGTTCCTATTACTAAATTGCAAAGTTCAGGCTTGCACTTATAACTAACTCCGTAGTAAATGTTAGCCAAGAGCAGTGAGCACACATTGTCTTGGCCGTTCAAACTCAGGCACACTTCTCCTTACCTATCAACCATACAACAGTGTGCTAACCATCAGTAACAGTAATGGATATTAACACCTGCTTAAGCAACAGTTTTGAAACATTGTTTTGACACCTACAATACTACACATTACTAATGCAGAACATGTTTCTCTTCTGTTCTATGCCAACCATATCTCAGGCGCAAATGGAAAACGCTTAACAAACATGTGTCGTTCTTTGTGGCACAAGACCGCGTTCTAGTCTCATATTATCGGGCTGCTTCAGGTTGCCGCTCAGTAAGTGAGCACAGACGCCGCGATCAAACGGACTTGAATGCGACTATCATCTCTCCCATGACTTCCTATGCTCCGTTGATAGAGCCGGGCAATTGGTGTAGACCTGTATCGTTTGATGAGCCATCTCCACTGCAGGACTTCATATCACTGCATATGCCACTTACACCATCAACAGCAAAGCTTTTCGATGAGAAACTTTTGCAAACATAAAAAAAGTGTGAGGATTATTAACGTTGCAAGGTGGGGTAAGTTGATGAAGACGGCGGTGCTAGCAGCACTTCGATAATAGAACAGTTTCACAGGTAATTTCCTTTTGTCATGGTCATTCATCCTGTTGTTGATTACACATAGTTGCTGTCGAAAATTTTTGATGTTGAACTCCTGATATCATGTTGTTTTTGTGGCAAGTTGTGTTTTAACTGTAAATACAAATAACATTCATTTTTGTTGGTCAGAAAAGGTTGTTTTAGCTTTTTCCTGATTTGCTTTTGAGGTATGAGTCAGGCAGCGACTTGATGTATTCACTGAGGAGCACCACCAAAAGAACAGAAAGTTAGTAACATGAACATGTGACTGTCACTCCACAGCCTTGGAGCTGTAACATCAGAGAGCAGCAGGTTTGGCTATTTGGATTGATTATTCGTTCTATGCTAAATACCACATCTTACTAGCTTATCCTCTCAACCTGACGTGATTTGCTTCTATAGGAAGGTGTAGCCTTGAAATTGCAGAGGCTGTTCTTGGAGACTGAAAGGGAATAGCTGCTACTGCTGTTAATGCCCGGATGGTCCTGCCTTGAGGTGTTTCATTACGCAAGGAGCCAATACTGTTTATGTGTTCCACATAATTATACCAATTTCCTCATGTTTAAAATTTTCTCGTAGGTTTTTAATCGGAGTATCTCCGTATGTTTATCCTTGCTGAGAAACTAGGTCCGGTTGTCGTGGCAACTTGTTAGCTGGGGAGTGGTGATTAAGGGAGTGAAGATTGGATATTCATCATGCTCGAGACCTGATGATCTGGCAGCAGGGTAATCCTGCTATGGTTCATGCCAAAGGCAGTGATCGAGCCATTTCAAGTGCATGTTGTTAACATGGTCAAAATGCTGACTAATGTGGCCAAGCAAAGAGGCCTTCGCATCAGCGAAAGAGAGAATCCTCCTGCTGGTTTTGTTTCAAATGGCTCTGCAGCTGTGCTGAGTATCTTAACTTGTCAAGTTTTTCTGATTGCTGATGTGAGTTGCTGACTCTGTTCTGAGACTAGCGTATATCACGAATCTTTGTTAACTTTACTTAAAATCTAATCCATTTTCTTTGGTTGGCAAAGCTTTATTATTGCATTTGGAACTGTGTTAATTGGCATGGATAGCTGTTAATGGCGACCATTGCTTCGGTTTTTGCTGCAGCTGGCAGTCAAACCTGGCCAGCAAACTGGCATTCATTCAATAGCATTAAGTGTTGGTTTTCGGAAACCATAGTGGGTGCTCTGGTTTATGACAAAGGCTGCTTTTGTGACAGATGGAGAAGATAGATCATTCTCCCTGGCCAGAGAAAAGAAAGTGCGGTGTCAACTCGCACTACCAATACGGACGATTTGGGCCAAAGCATGGAGTTAGAGAACGGTAAACGAATTGGTTGAAGAGGGGGGCCAGCGTTAGTTTCCGAATTTACAAAAGAATTTAGTAGATTCAGGCCGAGTTTAGTCAAACTTTTTTTTTTCAAATTTCAAATTTCATCAATGATCAAAATTTTCTGCACACAACAAATTTACATTTTTCCGTCACATGTTCCATTTCAAAAATTTCAATTTTAGCGTGAACTAAACAACACCTCAGTGTAAACTTTGAAGCCAAGCCCCTTGCTCGTCTCTTCCTGTCTGCGTGTCCTGAGTTTAGGCATTAATGATCTCAGTAAATGCTAGCTGGTTGAGCCACAAAGAGTGAGTAAGCCTGTACCGCAGGGTACCGTAAGAGCCAGTGGTGTAAATTCTGGGCTCAATAAATGAGTTCTGAGTTGAAAAGGAGCACTTCTTTTTCTTTTTTTTCGAAACAGGGGGTCAAAATGGTTAACTGGTCATTGTTGACGTACAAGGCATAATTTGCATAAACAATACTTATATAGATAGATAGGATACAGAATGCTAAGCCTATCGCATCAAAACCGCACTCATGATGACACATCGCAAAGGCATGATAAGTCGATACAGACGAATACTAGCAATTTTAAGCCCCTAGATAACTAAGCAGAACAAATCCTAATCCTATTTTCAGTGATTTGTAGCAGGCAAAGTGTCACCATGCCTCATAATTCAGAAAAGAAGAAATGGGGCGTCATGCAGGCTCATGTATGCGTCAGCATGAAAGACCTAAAGCCGGGGGGATGACTGTTTCTTCAGAATTGCACAGTGCTGCACACTGTTTCAGATAGGGTTCGGTTGCTTGGCTGTAGCAGCTTTGCAGGTCAATTCTGTTCAGAATTTAGGCCACAGGCACACAAGCTGGAAAATTTAATTGCTCCTACTACTACTGGAGAGCAAGTATATACGCAGTCTGTAAGCCAGCTAAATGCTGAGATGGAGGAGAGAAGAGATTGAGAAGAGAGGAGAAGGCGCGGCTGTAAACTTTATAAGCCGGCTTTGGACACAAGAACCAAGAAACTCTGTGAGAGAGACAATGGCCTTGATTAATTGTGAAAGAGCTAACTATTATATGGATAGCTGAGAGAAGTCTACAAAGAAATTTTATAGCCATCGTGTATTTTTACCTTGCTCTCATGCCAGCCACACCGACTGATATTTGATAGCGGACCTGTAAGACTTAGCATTGGGGAAGCTGTTGTTTATAGTGGGTGGTCACCTAATCCATTGAGAAATCTGTAAATTCTTTGGATATATGAAAGGTATCGTTTTGCTTTTGCCTTCACTACTTTTAACGTGAATATCTCTTTTGTTTTCAGTTTTCAAAAAACAGTTTTTGGCCAATAATCATGATAGTGTCGGTCGTTCGTTACCTCATTGCTCTCTTTGTGCGAGTACTGGTACGGGCACATCCGAACAATTTTAAGTATTCTCAATGTCAATAAATTTGACTGGACAGGTCTGGTAAAGAGTGTACTGTTAAGTAATATAACTAAAGCCATAGAAAAATAAATACAGGCATTATTATTTTGAAATGTTTTTGATGGTGGAAATGTCCACTTGTAGACATTTTCGCAAGCCTCGTTTCGTGTAATGAGAAAGCCATCGATGAGATGGATTGGATTGCATCGACCATATCGCCAACCAGGGCGTCGGAATTCCGATCGTGGAACTGTGCCAAAAGTTATGAGATTTCGCATCATTTGGCGAGCCCAAAATCATTGCCTAAATGCCGAAAATACGTGAAAACCTATAGTATATACGTAAAGCATAAATAAATACAGGGCATTATTATTTTGAAATGTTTGATTGGGTGAAATGTTCCACTGTTAGACATTTTTTTCGCAAGCTCGTTTTCGTGTAATGAAAGCCATCGATGAGATGGATTGGATTGCATCCGACCAAGTCGCAAACCAGGGCGTCTGGAAAATTCCGATTCGTGAACTTGTCGCCCAAATTATGCAGATTTTCGCATCATTGGCGAGCCCAAAATCTTTGCCCAAAATGCCGAAATCACGTTGAAGAAAGCTTATAACACGGCAAGCTGGGGCCCTCCAAAGATGTTGGGTGGGAACAATCATCTCCAGAACTTCGAGTAGTGTTGCTCAGACCCCACCAACCTTGATCCGGTGCGCACGGAAGAGAATTATGCATCTCGGTGTGGCCACTAATTCACTCCCATACTCCTCCCGTCTCACAGAAAGTGAATCTATAGTATTAAATGTGAACATTCTAATACTACAGGCCTAAATATATATTATATTAAAATGTGTCACATCCCAGTGCTAAGTTGATTTTTATGGGATAGAGAGAAGCTAAAAGTTGCTATGCTTAAACCAATTTAGATATAAGTTTAAAATTTGCTATATTTTACGATGTAAGGAGTAGCCGAGTAGCTACATAGTCTCATTATGGAGTGTTGATTTATAGTAGCTATCAAGTGTTATGCTTAATTTCTAGTAACTAAATTTCGATGATAAAATGTAAGTGGGTAATTCATTTAGGCAGAGTGATGCTACGTACTGTTAGGGAGTTTTTATTTGACATACAACGTATAAGCCGTTACTAAAATGGGAATGTTAAGACTTTTGAAGTTCATTTTGATGTTTTTGTTGAAGTTTATTTTCTTATTGAATTTTAAATCGTCCAGGTCATATTGTAAAGTTTTACTCGTAAGTTTATTTTTTTTCTAATAAGCTGCTTATAATCAATATTAAGCCAGTTAATGACAGCCTGACTAACATAAATGAATGGAAAGATAATTTCTTTAAACACGTCCTGGAGATTATTCTTGGTTGTCGGCAGCGACACAATGTACCTATCGACAAGACGAGATGATTACTACTTCCTACGTTCCGTAATATAAGAGATTTTAATTTTTTGCTTGCACTGTTTAACCACTCGTCTTATTAAAAAAATTGTGCAAATAGAAAAACGAAAGATATGCCTTAAAGTACTTTGGATAATAAAGTAAGTCACAAATAAAATAAATAATAACTCAATCCAATTTTTTTGAATAAGACGAATGGTCAAACAGTGCAAATAAAAAGTCAAATCCTCTGTATTATGATAAGGAGGGAGTACTATGCTTTAATGGCACCAATTCTCAGTAGTTTGTCCCTCAAAGGTTAATTGGGCAATACTAAATTTGAAAAAATTTGGATTTCAACGTCATCCTATTTTCAAATGTTCAATCAATTGTTAAGTCATTATTGATGGATTGAATCTGAGGTGTTTATGATCCAGTGCATTGCATGAATGATATTTATAGGTTTTTTTTTTCTAAAAAAAATAGATGCTGTTTCTGTCAAGTTCAATTATTTTCTGAAGAAGTTCGATGGGCAGCCATGAGATCATTCTCATATATACTTCCCTCTTAAAAAAATAGTACAAAATTATCACACAGAATTATGAAAAGACATGATAAATGGAGACAGTATATCATGTCACATATCATAACATGGAGTACAAGCGAAAATGAAATATATATTTTGATGAGGGAAATTATAAAAAGGCTTTCCCACGAAAGAAGGAAAAGTTATTGCTTATCGAATTTCGTCTTCTCTTTTTACTCCTTACACTAAACACATTTTAGTTTATTATTATTTTATTTATGTAGTGCTTGATTATGATGTGACTTTACAACCAAATACTCCCCCGTTTCATATTATAAGTTGTTTGATTTTTTTCTAGTTAAACTTTTTCATGTTTGATTAAGTTTATAGAAAAATATAGTAGTATTTTTAACATAAAGTAAACATATTATGAAAATAGAATTAATGGAACTAATTTAATATTTTAGATATATTGCTAAATTTTATTATAAACTTGGCCAGACTTAACAAAATTTGATAAGAAAAAAGTCAAACAATTTATAATATAAAACGGAGGGAATCCATAACAAGTCACCCAACTTAGGAAGTTTTGCAAAGCTCCAAAACACTCTCTTAGGTGATATTCTAAATCTCGACATGATCTTTCGTATACCGATTCTCATACTGTATTATAAAATTAATTGTCATGGTTCATACTATAAAATTTAATTGAGTTTTATACCTAATAATCATATTCTTCATCCAAACGCAATAAGATGGTAGTAGTAGTGGTACAGCCAAGCACCATGCTGTTTTGTGACAGGAAATGTGCTGTACGCTTTGACCCGTTGATGGGCAGCAGCAGCAAGCGGGTCACATGGGTGTGGCGCCCGCACGGATCGCAACCTTTTTTTTCCGGAGATGACGGCATCCGGTTCGTCACCCGCCACCGCGGGTGTGAAATGGCGAATTGCCCCTCGGAGCCGGAGCGTGGGAATTGGGACGTCGGAGTCGACGCGTTCACGTCAGGTTTTAAGCGTCAAGATTCTCGGGCCGTGACGGCGACCTCGCGCGCCCGACTCGCCGTCTTTTTTTTTTCTTTTTTGCCTTGTGAAAGTACGGAATTGGCCATCTGTCCGGCAGCAGCAAGTTCCAATTTTCCAAATTTTGGATTTTTTTTTTCCAACTGGCCGGGTGTATACTTTTCACCCGAATGGATAAATGGAATGGAATGAAAATAGCTTCTCAAGTTTATGAACGGTTTGATTTTCACATAAATTTGTATATTAATTATCTTCAAATCTATTTGTAATCTATATTATGACTGATTTCAAAACTTGTTAGCATGCGTCATTTAAACCCCAAACTCTTTAAAATGTATTTTTAGATCCTCATTTCGGTCTCAACCATTTGACAACGATTAGTTAACAATGTTTAAATATAAAAAGCTAAATTTGTCAATTATATGAAAACAAAGAACAATCAAGCAAATAGAACATAAGATTATCAATAAACACATTATACTGTCTTTTCTTATTCTTTATTGCATATTTTGATACCACCCTTCACTAGTTTCTGTAGTGATGGTTTTTGTAAAAAAAAAAATAGACGATGGCAAGAGCTCTGCAGTTATATTGAGAAGGAATAAAATCAGGAAACACAAATAAGCTAGGGTGTGTTCGCTTCACTAAAAGAGAGTGGAGTTGGCTGGATTGCTTTACAAAATAAATTAGATTGGTGGAGCTAGATTTAGACAGTTCCACAGTCTACTCCAAATCAGACCTCTACCGAACGTGCCCTAAGTTTCAAAGAGTTAAGAAAAAAAAGGACGAGAGGGGCTAGGGGCTAGGGGGGTTACAATTTAGAAGATAGATTGGTATTACAAATTAGGATGTCACACAGGTTTTTAAGGAGGTGGCACCTAACATGCATTAACTTACAGGAGTATATTTGTGGCACATCAGTACTAGTGATGTAGCCAAAAATGGCTTGCAATATGGGTAGCCAATAGTGCTATTTTTCTACCCACCCTGTTTCATATTATAAGTCGTTTGATTTTTTTTAGTAAAACTTTTTTAAATCTGATCAAATTTATAGAAAAATATAGTAATATTTCAATACAAAACAAACGTTGTATCAAAGTATATTCAATGTTAACTTTAATTAAACTAATTTTGTGTTGTAGAGTTGCTAGTTTTTTTTTTATAAACTTGGCTAACCTAAATGACTTGGATACAACTTTGAATAAGAAAAAAATCAAACAACTTATAATATAAAACAACGGGAGTGTTGAAAATACGTTTAAATTTGGATAGCTTGAAGTTTTTAATTTGCTGGGTAGGAACCTAACGCATGTGATTATTAAAGAGGACAATGCGTCAATGCCATCTCCGAGCAAGGGATGCTAGAGTACAATACTTTATACTAGGCAATAGGCAATCATATGAAAGCTAATGCAATTTGTGATCAATCTTGCCTTTCTTTTTTTTTCTCTACGTGAGAATATGAGATGCATGAGAGAATTATATGCTTTTTCACACAAGAATATGCTACAAGGCTGAGTACTTGTAGGTGGGCTCTAGTGGGAGTGGGACTAGGACACTTTTGAACCAAATGGCAAATTTGGAGGACTTATATACTCATGTTAAACTGAACGCTTAGTCAATTTAAGAGACTTTTTGCCGCCACTCTTCAAACATAAAAACACTGATATTGACATAAACAACCCAATTACTCCTTTAAATTTCCTACTTCTATGTTTATTCTACAAACACTATTTTTTAGCTAGATAATATTTTAACGCTATTATCATACTGACGGATGCAAACATTGGTTATACTTAGTTTATTAGAATAAATTTAAAAAAACGTTTTTCCAACAAACTGGAGTGCAAAGCCATCTTTTGGCTGTCGCTTTACATTGAGGGTAGTAATGGACATTTCCTCTAACCAAGATCTGTTTAGGTGGCAAGGGAAAAGTTGGCAAGATTGAGTGAAGGGTGTCACAGGCTAATTATATCAAGGGTGAAGATGCTATCTCCTAAGCGCGGTTTGCGGCGTTGTGTGTTATAAGCTAATTTTGTTCTTTTCAGCTTTTATGAATTGTGCAATTGCGGCAGTGCCAAAGAAGGTGGTTGCTTTGTGACTTTAAGCCCAGTGAGGACACTAAATAAGTCTATGCATGGAGTGATTTTTGTTTTTTGCAAAATAGTAATCTAATTAGGAATGTTGTGTAATGCATAAGTTTTGATTTATAGAAATTTTGGCAGTGGATTATGATAAGTCTTTGATTTATAGCAAATTTGAACTGGAGATAGTATTGTTTAGATTTGTTTTCAGTATGATGAAGGCAGACAATGTTAAGAAAACTTGGATATTAAGCATGCCTTTACAGATGTTGAGGTTATAAATTCGTTTGTTGTTTTATAAATATAAGTTGTTCATAATAATTTACTATTAGTATCTAGGAGGTAGGCTACGTGATATATTGCAGCTAAAGCTATCACTATATGAAGTTGCGAGGCTGACATTAGAGTTCGACGACACCGACAACATGAGAGCCCTTAAATTCAATAGTTCTAAAAACATCCACACAAATGTATGGATTTTGTTTATAGACATCATGAAAAAAGACACAACTATGGATGTCAAAAGGTTGGTAATTAGTTGTGTAGGATACCGAAACCATTATTCTATTATATCGTAGCCAGATAGATAGAAGGACAACAATTCCTTTGGGCCATCATGTATTTGGCTTGGTCTAGTTCAACCAACTGAGCAATAATCTTACTACTTACCCGATTTCCCTCCCCTAAACTAGCTACAGCACCGTGTCAGGTACTCATGAATAATGTACAGCAAGCCATCTATGTTCACTCCACCACTTTCCAACGGTCGCTCGCCCACCAGTTCTATCGTTGCTCTCGCTCGCGTCGCGTATGCTTTGATCTCACCGCTTGCTAGGGTTTGAGAAATAGACAGAGAGAGACAGGGGAGGGGATTGGCGTGAGTCATAACAGAGTAGGTCAATGGGGACAAGGTGCCGCTTGAATCAACCTCTTCTACTTCTGCTCTCGCTACTGGGCACCTCCGTTTGTGGGCGCCACATAGACACCATCACCGCCTGGTTCAATTTTTAGAGTTCTATAGATGGGATCAAGAAAAGAATTTTGACTTATGTCTCATTGAACCAGACCCATATAGATTATCAGGCTGCTTAGGATCAATATGGTATTTTACTAATGTGACCATTGAATGAAAAAATTGTGTTCATGGTGTCTTACAACTACCTCTTTCCAAACTAAAGCAATCTAGGAGTGAATTTGACACACCTAATCTAATCGAATCTGGACATTAGTTTGCTTTACTTTTAGATGGAGAGAGTAATCATTAATTTTTTATACCTAATCCAGTCATTTTTTATCAACAGTGGTGCTATAGGCAAATTTTGTCTTCTCTAGTTCATATACTCCCTCTTAAAAACAAACACACTTGGACATACACAAAAGCGGTTTTATTTTTCGACGGAGGGGAGTGCACTTTAGCTTTGTAAACCCTCCTTGACGACTTAAAACGGGCCATGAAGGACACACTCCTCCACTGGCGCTCTTACTCTCTCAGCCCGCTCGCCCCCCCCCCCCGCGTATGGGCGACTCGGGCGGCGGAACCTTAGCCGAGCCCCGCCCCTTCTTTCACCCCTTCCTCTGCCTTGCCTCGCAAGTGACGCAGCCGGTGGGGCTTCCTGCGGTCAATCTCCTGAGTTCCAGCCGGCGGCGCGGCACAAGGCGGAGGTTGGCGGAGCGGCGCCGGTGGTCAAGGCCGGCGCACACAGGGCGGAGGTGCTGTGGACGGCGGGCGCACGGGAGAAGGCGTGCAGACGGCTCGGCGCACGTGGATGGTGGGAGCGGAGATGGAGGGCGGGGATTGAGGCGGCAGCGGCGCCTTTCACACGATCCCGCGTCGCCGCCCAGCGCTGATAGAGGCAAGACGAGGAAGAGGCGGCCGCGGCGGGATTTGTAGTGGGTGGTGGTGAGGCGGAATCGACCGTGGTGGCGCTGCTAGATCTGACCCCCCTTGGCCATATTCTGGCGGCCCGAGTGGCAAGGACGGCGGGCGTATGTGCTGGCGCGCGAGCAACGCGGCAGCCGAGGTGGATGCGGGGAGAGGGAAAAGATTAAAAATAAAAAAAAAAAAATCGGTGACGGGTGGGCTACTTGTGCGGAGGACAACGTGATGGTTGTATGGCAAGGGAGGCCGGCATGTTGGTGAAACGCCGGCGGTTGGCAGGGAGGACGGGGCTGGTGCATGGAGGCGTGGACGCCCTGGAAAGGCAACGGCGCGATGAAACGGCAAACATGCCGTTGCGGTGCGTGGAGGAGAGGTGGCGCAGTGACATGGACGGCGACGGCGGCGGTGCGGGTGGCGCCGAGAGCTTTCGGTACAGGCGACGGCAGAGGTCGGCCCGACCGTTGGTGCGGAGAGCCAATGCGGGCGACGGCAGGGAGTTGGCAGCAGGGAGGCTAGTGAGGCTGGCCGGCGGTCGGCGCCGGCTCAGTGCCCACGAGCTGATGGAGGTTTCGATGTAGCGGAGCATTGTGGCGACATTGGTGAATAGGCAGGTGGTGAACGATAGGTGAAAACCCAGCCTGGCTTGGCCTGGCCGAGCCAGCCAACAACATCGCTTTCGAGCGTCGCTTTCCCTCTTGAGGGCGTTGTCGTGACGTCCCATCACCTCTAGGGGTTTTGCCGGGTGAAAACTCAGTCTCGCCTCTCCTTTGAGGCCTCGACGGACGACGACGACAGTGTTTCCGTCAATTTGCTCCCTGAAGACGTCGTCTAGGCAACCCCTAGCCAAAACCACCCAGACAATCAGTGTAAGCTTGCTCTAGATTTCGGTCCTCTTATGTCAGCGCTCTAGCTTATACAAGTTGACCACAACGGAAGGCCTAGGGGGAGAACGGTTCCATCTTCCTCTCTCGACCTCTCTCCCTCAATCCCAAGATTCTGCGTTAGAGTGCATCTCTAGTCTGTTGTTAGGGTTGGGCTTGGGCGATCGCCGGTTGTAGATTCCTCTGTTTGTCTGCGGCGGCCGGTTCGGTGCTAGTCTCCCCCCTCGGGGTCCGTGTGTTGAGCAGTTCGGTGCGTGCGGGTGGTTGGTCTTTTTCTTTTTCCTAGTTACGACCTTTCAGTAATGCTTATATTTTTTGTCCTGCCTAATAGTCAATATGAAACTTGGCATTGTCTGGCGTGAGTTTCATTAAAAAAAAAGGACCATGCCAGGTCCATTCCATGCCTAATTGTTGTGACGTTCATGGCCAGTAATTGTTGACTTCACGTCGGTCCGTCACGGTCGGAGTCTAATCCACATTACCCGTGATGCAGGATTAGTACCTTCCCCCGAAAAGCCAACCCCATTTTCCAAACCCCGACCAACCAACCAACCAATACGGGCCGGCCTGACCCCGACCTGACATGACGCAGATTAATCATCCCCCTCGTTGCGTGCGGCCCCACCCCCACCCCCACACGCCCCCCAGCAAAATCCCACTCCCCATTAATTCAACCATTTCGCTTTGGCTCCCCGCCCACCACGTGTTCCCCCTCCCGCCACGTCACCCCCCTCCTTAACAAGTTACCACAACGTAAGCTAGGGGAGAACCGGTTCCATCTTTCTCTCTCACCCTCTCTCCCTCAATCCCAAAAGTTGTGGTTTAGGGTTGGGATAAGAGATATATATATATAAGATGTAGATAGTTCTCTGTTGGTCCCTAGCGGAGCGGCCGGTTCGGCTGCTCAGTCTCCTCGGGGGTCGATGTGTTTGGAGCAGTCGGTGCGTGGGTGGTGGTCTTTTTTCTTTTTCCTAGTTACGACCTTTTCAGGGTTGTAATCTTATATTTTTGTCCTGCTATATTCAATATGAACTTGGCATTGTCTGCGCGTCGAGTCATTAAAAAAAAAGGACATGCCAAGCCATCCATTGCTTAATGTTGTGCACGTCATGGCCAGTAATTGTGTACTTCACCGTCGGTCCGTCACTGTCGGAGTCTAATCCAACCATTACCGTGATTGAGGATAGCTCCTCCCCCGAAAAGCCAACCCCATTTCCAACCCCGACCCCAAACCAAACCAACCAAGACGGCCGGCACTTGACCCCGACCTGACATGACGCAGAATATCATCCCCCTTCGTGCGTGGGCCCCACCCCCACCCCCACACCCCCCGCAAAATCCCACTCCTCCATTTTCAACCACATTTTCGCTTGCTCCCCGCCCACCACGTGGTCCCCTCCCCGCCACGTTCACCCCCCTCCTAACCTACCCGCCTTTCTTCTACTTCTACCACGCGCGTAGTTTCCTCCCCTCCCCACCATTGCCGCCGCGCCGCGCCACGCCACGCCACGCCGAGTTGACCGAGCTGAGCCATGATGGAGTTGCCGCAAGTACTGGGGCGTCGGCGGGCGGCGTGTGCGGTGCCGTGCGAAGGCGTTCGCGCGGCCGCCGTGCACCTTGCCGCGGCTGGGCGGGGGGCCGGGGATGTACCTTGTGCACTGCGTGCGACGCGCGCCAGGGCACGCGCGGGCGGCCCGCCACGAGCTGGTGTGGTGTGCAGGTTCTGCGGTGGCGCCCGCCGCGTCACCTGCGCAAGGCCGACGCCGCGGTGCTCTGCGCCGCCTGCGACGCCGACATCCACGACGCCAACCGCTGGCCCGCCGCCACGCGCGGCGTCCCCCGTGCGCGCCATCGGCTCTCCGCCGCCGCCGCCGCCGTTGGCCGCCGAGGCCATCTTTTCGGCGTTCGCCGCCGGCCGGGGCCGAGGCCGAGGCGGTGGGAGGATCAAGGCCGCGGCCGAGCACCACCACCACCGAGCAGCGGCAGCAGCACGGCGCGGCTCAACCTCAACGTGGAGACTCAAGGACATGAAGCGTCGGACTACCTCTTCTCCGACCTCGACCCTTACCTCAACGTCGAGTCGCCCCCGCTGTCCCCCACGGCCGACCCAAGCTCGTCCCCACGGCGCCGGCGGCGGCGCCAGCCATAGAGCTCGACTTACCTGCGGCCATAGGCGTCGGCGTCGGTCGTCGCCAAGCAGTCCTAACAGCTCCTACACCGCCACCGACTCGCTCACAGCGTGAGTTCCCTCCCATCCGTACGCAACGAACAGCTCGAACACCTTCCTGATTCGTCTCTGATCGATCTCGCTACGTGTCACCTTCATGCTCGTCGTCGGAGAGTGGGGTCGGTGCCGGAGCCACTGTGGCGGCGGGCGCGCCATCGATCTCGACTTCACAGGCCGGAAAGCCTCAACCCTAACCATGCCGTTACACGGGCGACTCCTCCTCCGAGCCACAGCAGTAGTAAAGCGCGCAGATTGTCGTCGTCGGTTTGTGGTCGACGTAGGCGTGGTGCCGAAGCGGGCGGGCGGCGAGAGGGAAGGGAGGGAGGCGAGGCTGATAGGGTTACAGGAAAAAGAGAAGCGGCAAGACCGGCGTTCGAAGAGACGATCGGTACGCGTCGCGCAAGGCCTACGCCGAGACGCGCCCCCGATCAAGGGCCGCTTCGCCAAGCGCGCCGACCACGACGCCGACGACGCCGACGCCGACGCCGCGACCCCGCCGCCCGTCCCATTCCTCCTACCATGCTCGAACTTCGGCTACGGCGTCGTCCCGTCCTTCTGATCGCCGCCCGCCGCCGGCCACCGCCGCCCGCGCCGTCGCTTATCTTGTATTCAAATCGATCGATCGATGTGAGGCGTAGTAAATCCATTGTAGTACTTCATTTTGAGCTAGCTCACGCTAGTTTTGTACACTACTTACTTGCTTTACCTTAAAATAACCCCGTTGGGGGCCCCCTTTTTAACTTCTTAGTGGTAATTAATTTTTTGGATCAGCAAAGATCATCTATATGTATTAGCTACCCCCCAACGAATGACGAAGCCGAGGCGCACGGGGCGAGGACAGCGAGACGGTCGGTGGAGAAGGGAATGACACGCGGACGGGGAAGCGGACCGCTCGAACGGAAACAGAC
Source organism: Microglena sp. YARC (assembly GCA_022414725.1). Lineage (NCBI taxonomy): Eukaryota > Viridiplantae > Chlorophyta > Chlorophyceae > Chlamydomonadales > Chlamydomonadaceae > Microglena > Microglena sp. YARC. Next base: position 15,588 of record JAJSRW010002876.1, on the reverse strand, counting down.
CAGCAGGAGACACGAACGTCTAACAAAAGCAGGCGGCAGTGCAAGACTACTGAGCTCGAGCGTACTCATTATCAACTCTCAAATACGTGGATAGTGACGAAGGACATGAATGGCTTTACTTAGGCTGACGTCTATCTGGCCAGTTCGACATCGACCCTCATATATCCACATTTTATTGTTCGTGTATCTCGGTCTCGCAGGAAAGGACGCTGGTTACCACTGCCGACAGTCGGCTGTCGGCGGTCGCCGCCGCCGGGGCCGAGGCCGAGGCGGTGGGGATAAGGCGGCGGCCGAGCACCACCACCACAGCAGCGGCAGCAAGCACGGCGCGCTCAACTCAACGTGGAGGCGAAGGAACCATGAAGCCTGACTACCTCTTCTCCGAACCTAGCCCTACAATCAACCGTCGAGTTCGCCCGCCTTCCCCCAACAGCCGACAGCGTCGTCCAACGGCGGCGGCTGACGGCGCCGCATAGAGCCTCGACTTCACGCTGCGCCTAGGGTCGGCGTCGGCGGCGCCAAGGCAGTCCTACAGCTCCTACACGCAACCGACCTCGCTCATATTCAGGTGAGTTCCCCCTCGCCATCCGTAGCACGAACAGTCGAACACATTCTGATTCGTCTCTGATCGATCTCGCTACGTGTTCACACTTCAGGGGCTCGTCGTCGGAGGTGGGCGTGGTGCCGGAGGCATGTGCGGCGGCGGCGGCGCCATCGATCTCGACTCAGCGAGGCCGAAGCCTCAACCCTACATCCGTACGGCGACTCCTCTCGAGCACAGCGTAGTTAAGCGCGAGATTCGTCGTCGTGTCGACGGGCGTGGTGCCGAGCGGGCGGCGGCGATGGGGGAAGGAGGGAAGGCAGGCTGATGAGGTACAGGAGAGCGGAAGGAACCGGCGGTCGAGAAGACGATCCGTACGCGTCGCGCAAAAGGCCTACGCCGAGACGCGCCCCCCGGACAAGGGCCGCTTTCGCCAAAGCCGCGCCGACCACGACCGCCCGACGACGCCGACGCCGACCGCCGACGACCCGCCGCCGTCCCATCCTACCTACATGCCTCGACTTCGCTACGGGCGTCGTCCCCGTCCTTCTGATCGCCGCCCGCCGCCGCCCACCGCCGCCGCGCCCTCGCTTTGTAATCTTGCTATCAACGATCGATCGATGTGTAGGGGCGTAGTAATCCATTGTAGTACTCATTTTTGAGCTAGCTCACGCTAGTTTGTACCACTACTACTGCTACTAATTACGTGCTTACTACTTAGTGGTAATATTTTTTGATCAGCAAGATCATCTATATTGTATTAGCTCCCCCAAACGAATAAAATACAACTATATGGTATTATTCATAAGCTAGGAATTGTTATGGAAAAAAATAAGGCATGTTTGATGGCTTTGATCTGTTTAAGGGTTTATGCAATCGGCTTATTAGCAGGATGAATCACTTGCTTTCTGTTAGTTCGATTTTTCAAGATAGGAATAGATATCATCTGATCCATGTACAGCCGACGAGGATAGTGAGATGTACAGAGAAAAATTCAGGCTCATGAAAACAGCTAAGGCACAAAACTTATTATGGGCGCAACATTTTACATTGCTGTTAATTAATTCTGGCCATCCTGCACTGGCCCAAATCGTGTCCACAATTCTGCATGTCACAACCTTTCTGCGCCGCCACAGTATGCAGGCAGGACAGGCTGCATTCTTTTTGGGGATTGAGTTATCTTTTCTTTTTTATTACGAAGGAGAAACATCCTGCTTTTATAGAAAGCAAAAAATAAAATTTAAAAGCTTGGTACAACAGGGAACGGTGTTGTGATCGTACTCCACCTTGGACAGGATTATTTCAATGGGCCGCCCGTGCTTAATTTTGGATACTTTAATAATGGCATCTTATTCTATACACACTACACTGTGAAATATGTGTTCAAAATTTTCCACAAGGCGTAAAAAAATGTAAACATTAGAATCAACATGATAAATTTAGAGTGATTTTACTGTTTTAAACCATATTTTATTATTAAATTATTAAATTTTACTGTGAATCACCCTATAAATCAATCATCTCTTTTGTTATCTTTTTTTTTTACTTTAGACCGTGTAGTTTGAATCATCAACTCTCTTTTTTATATATCCATAATCTAGCCTCCCATTCTGCAAAAATGATGGGCTGCACATCCATAAACGGGGATTATATTTCGTGGCTCTGTTCCGGAGAATTGCTTAAAATAGCTTAAATGGTATACCGAAGAATTGCTTAAGGTGTTCCCAAATTTGTTAAAAATGATAAAAATAACCAGTTCAAAAGTGAAAACATTGGTTATAAGGTATTGCCCCGCGAAAACTTTTAGCAATAAATGTAGCGGCAAATTGCAAATTTAACATGTCAATGTCAGATGACATATTACAATTAGAAATGGCTAAAGTTTACTTTATCCAGTCTTCAAAAATAATGCTTTAAATATCTACGAAAAATAAACTGTTAAGTTAAATTCTACCTCAATGAACTTCGCATAGCTTAGCTAATAAGGTTCGTTGTAATAAAGACATAGTCACCAGGTTTTTAATTTTAAGACCACCGCACGTGTGCTCATATATATTTACAGGTTAAACTATTCTTTCAGTGGTGACAATATACTCGTTGTTAAACAAAAATATGTTTGTGATGATTTTATCATTATCAAGATATGCCAACATATTTTAAGCCTTATATTAATATACGGTGTACATTCATACCGACTAGCTAGTGTATACACATTATATATGAGTGTGGGGTGAGCGTGTATACACGAGTGTTTGCCTTTTACTGTCTTTCAAAAAAAAAAAAAAATCTTTTGGGCCGTTCTACTAACTGCCAACGGTAGGTCCCTCTAGTTGATTAGAACAGGCACCAGGTTATCACCTAAACCTAATTAACCTGAACAAACATCTATGAACAAAGCTTAGATCTAACCATTTGGTAGTTCATGACCTAAAAAAGTTATAGTGATCCGATCACACTCCTAGGAAAAGCATTTCTAAACGGTCAAATTGATTTTGCAGAGGCGGGAGTTGGACCCCGTAGCTAACGACTGTGAAAATTCATCTATTTACGCAAAGTCGGGCGGGCAACAGCCCGCCTGCGAAAATCCATTAAAAAACAAAACAAATTACGGCGGCGGGCCGCCGCCCTCCTCCGGCGTTGCCCGGGCGGGAGGGAGGAGGAGGGGAGCCGCGCCGGTCGTCGTCGTCGTCGTCGCCGCCGCCGTCATCGCACCGTTCGTCGCCGCGCCGCCCTGCGCCGTAGTCGTCCGCCGCCGGCTCCCCCCTCCTCCTCGGCCAGATCTGGGGAGGGGGAGGGGAGCCCGCCGCAACGAGCGCAATCGTTTGCCGCCGCCGCCGGACGCCTTCCGCGCCTCCCAACGCGGTGTTAGCCGCCGTAGCGAGAGGGGAGGCTGAGGGGAGAGAGTGAGGAGGAGGAAAGGGGAGGGAGGGGTTGAGGATTTCGGGGACTTAGAAAAAAATTTACTCCTATCCAAGTCTATTTATATTCATCTATATATTTCAGTCTATTTCTCGCAGGCGGGACCACTTACGGCGCCTGCAACAAAATGCCTGCGAAAATGATTTCGCAGGCGGCTTAAGTGGTCCGCCTGCGAAAATAGATTCACAGGCGGACGGTAGATTTCACCCTGATTTATATTTTGTAGGCGGTCATTTTGCTCTAAGGTTATGTCCGCCTGCGAAAAATGAGGATCCCCCACGTCAGCGAAAAATGCTTTTTCTAGTAGGTCTACTACTCATATGGTTTAGAATGGGACCTAAATTTTTTAGTCTTCTATCATATCGGAATTTAGAACCAATTATAAATATTAAAATATAGACTATTAAAAAAACCTATTCTAAAACCCTGGACTAATTCGTTAGACGATCTATTGAGCCTAATTCAATCCATGATTAGCCTCTATATGATGCTACAGTAAAACATGTGCTAATTACGGATTAATTAGCTTAAAAAAATTATTCACGCGAATACTCTTCATTATTAATTAGTTTTATAAGTAAGTCTATTGTTATACTCTAAAATTCATCCGATTGACAGGGACTAAAAGTTAGTCCTAGATCCAAACACCACCTCAAGCTTTGGCAACCGTAGGTGGACTAAAAAAACTAAAGGTCTGCTGCTTTGCCTAGCTTTTGCTCCACTCAGGTTTACGATTCGACAGCCCTTCCGTTTCGGGCACTGGCGGGAATTAAAATTTCGCGAAATCCGGTAGAAAACCCGGTAAATTCCATACAAATTTCATAAAACCAAAAATTTTGAATACAAATTCCCTAATGTTTGCCGACGCTTTCCGCGCCTACCCGCAGAGAATGTAGCCGGACGTGAGAGGGTGAGGCCTGAGGGAGAGAGGTGAGGGGAGGGGAGGAGAAGGTGAGGGGAGGGTGAGGATTCTGGACTTAAAAAAAATTTTAACTCCTATCCAGTCCTATTTATAGTTCAATCTATTTTTATATTGTCAAGTCTATTTTTTCGTCGCCAGGACCACTTAAAAGCGTGCGCTGCCGAAATGGCAGCCTGAGCAAATGCATTTTCGCAGGCGCCGCTTAAGTGGTGCCGCCTTGCGAAATAAGATTTTCAACAGGCGGACGGTAGAGTTTCACCCTGATTTTATATTTTTGTAGGCCGGTCATCTTGGCTCTAGGAGGGTTATGTCCGCCTGCCGAAAATGAAGATCCCCAACGTCGCGAAAAATGCTTTTTCTAGTAGTGTCATACCTACTCGATATTGTTTAGATGGACTAAAACTTTTTTAGTTCTCTAATCATATCGGATATTAGAAACCAATTATAAATATTAAATATAGACTATTAAAAAACCATCTAAACCCTGACAATTCGTTTAGACGAAGTCTATTGGAGCACTAATCAACATGATTAGCCTATATGATAGGCTACAAAGTAAAACATGTGCAATTCGGATCTAATACTTAAAAAATTATCACGCGAATAGGCTCTCATATTATGTAATTAGTTTATAAGTAGTCTATGTTTAATCACTCTAGAATTCATCCGATACATGAAGGACTAAAGTTTTAGTCCTAGAATCCAAACACCACCTCAAGCTGCACCGAGTGGGGACTAAAAAACTAGCGTGCTGCTGCTGCTGAGCTTTGATCACTCAGGGGTTTAGATTCCGAAGGCCCTTCCGTTTCGGGCACTGGCGAATTTAAAAATTCCGCGAAGAATTCCGGTAGAAAACCTTGTAAATTCATAAAAGAATTTCATAAACCAAAAGTTTGAATACTACAAAATTCTAAGTTGCGCGAACGAGTTTTCGAACCGTCGTTTTTGGCGAAATCCGATCGAAATCATCGAATTTTCGATAGTAATTTGTAATGGACGGGTAATTTGCTGAAATTTTTTTTGCATGATGTAAGTTTTAGTAAATACACATAATAATCATTTTTTTCGGAAATTTATATCCCAATAAGTTCTATGAATATCATAGTATTTATAAGATTTTATTTCATTTTTTATCAATTTAAATTTAAATTTAGATGAAACTCCTCGAAATCTCAAACTGTTTCTACTTCGAGCCTCGTCGGAACGTCGAAATTTCGCGAAATCCGACCGGATTTCGTCGAAATCGTAAACACTGGCTCCTCCACTAGCTAATTCGCTGTTGTACTGCTGTTGCTAGAGCTGCTGCTGCTGCTCGAGTTTAAGCCCAAGGCCAAAAGCCTGCTTGCTGTTTGCTTTGCTCTTTTTCTTTCTTTTTTCTTTTTTTGTCAATCATGCTGGGGGGCGTCACTACAGTACTACAGGCTATCTTCGATGGAATGCTTATGTTAAATATATTGTGATTAAAACTAGCCCGAAATCGATATCGTAGCTAAAATGCGGTAAGAAAACTCCAGAGGAGATCCAAAACCATGACGACACCGAACACGATATTTTTGGTAACGAGTTCAGCCGTAGCCTACATCTCCGGGCACTATCATATACAGCGTAAATCATAGAGTTACAACGGCTCACGGTCCGGATCCGCCGCCGGCAGCCGCTCCCTCTCGCTATGCTAGTCGCCATGCGGTTACAACAGGGCACGCCCCTCTATTTAGAGGGATCCTAAGGATAGAGTCGCGACTCTTACTCTAGTCACTAATACCTATTAACAACTCCAATCCTAAAACTGTAACCGACTAAGTACACATATTCGACACCCAGGTTTTTTCTGGAGAAAAAGAAAAAGGTGTGGTTTTGTCCGGGCTGGTGACTGTGCAAGTTTAGTCGGATGGGTCAATAAATCAGGAGCAGATCCAATTTAATCAGGTCGACAGCTGATAAGTTGATTATCGTCGATGGCGGCGACGGTGGTTTCCAAATTTGAGGTGGAGAAGTTCGATGGCACCGGGAATTTCGTTCTCTGGCAGATGAGGCTGAAGATCTGTTGGCTCAACAGGGGATATCCAAGGCACTTCAGGAGACGATGCCGGAAAAGATGGATTCTGACAAGTGGAATGAGATGAAGGGCCAGGCAGCTGCAACAATACGCTTAAGTCTCTCGGATTCTGTCATGTACCAGGTCATGGATGAAAAACGCCGAAGGAAATTTGGGACAAGTTGGCAAGCCTGTATATGTCCAAGTCACTGACGAGTAAGTTGTATCTCAAACAATAGCTGTATAGTTTGCAGATGCAAGAGGATCAAATCTTAGGAAGCACGTGGACGTCTTCAATCAATTGGTTGTGGATCTAAGTAAATTAGATGTGAAACTGGATGATGAAGACAAGGCATAATTCTTCTGTGCTCGCTTCCACCGTCGTATGAACATGTGGTGACTAACCTGACGCACGACAAGGATACTGTCAAACTGAGGAGGTAATTTCGTCGTTGCTTGCACGAGACTTGAGAAGATCAAAGAAAAACGAGGCAACGGAGGCTTATCAGGCTGAGAGTTTGCTGGTCAAGCCAAAGCATGATCATGAGCGGGGGTGTCGAAGAGCAAGGAGAAGGGGCACGGTGCAATAAGTGTCATGAGTTTGGACATATAAGGAGGAATTGCCCGTTACTGAAGAAGAGGAAGGTGGCATTGCAAGTTTAGCAGCTCGTGGTGAGGATTCTGATAGGAAGACCATGATATCATGAAGGACGGCAAGACTGTTATGACTGGTGAGAGGACGAGCTCATGTTTGTACAAGTTACAAGGGAGTGCTGTTGCAGGTGGAGTAATGGAAGATGGGTATGCTGGTGTTGCGGTGCACGATCCTGAAGGCGGCGAGCCTGGCGTAGGCTCGTTGGGCGGCTCGGCGTGAGCTGCGGCAGAACCAACTCAAATCCTGGTACACGGAGGTTTGAGCAAGTAACAAATTTAGTTGGCGTGGCATATTCGTCAAGGTGGAGTTTGTTAGAGTTTGTGTCGAATATGTGTACATAGTCGGTTACATTTTAGGACTTGGAGTTGTAATAGTTATTAGGACTAGAGTAAGAGTCGGACTCTATCCTAGATCCTCATAAATAGAGGGGCGTGCCTGTTGTAACCGCCATGGCGAATTAGCATAGCGAAGAGGGAGCGAGCTGCCTGCGGCACCGACGTTGATC
>JAJSRW010002399.1:15638-39107 GCA_022414725.1 Microglena sp. YARC | reverse complement strand
GTATCATTCGCCAAAGTACCGAACCTCACCTCAGCAGCCGCCCCAGCAGCCGCTACGCCATCGGGAATTTTTGACAAATAGATGGCCAACCAGATAAGCCAATAGGGGCCAACATTAAAAATACATGTTTGCCCCCAATAATGGTCCCTTATCATAACGTTAACTATGTAAATTCCCTGTTTGTTAAACCTTAAACCTAAAGGGGAGCCTGTAATAGGAATTATACAAATAAGCCCCCCCTAAGGCCATTAATAGGGGAATCCAAAAAAAATTTTACAAAGTAAATGCAATTGATCTTCTTTTTTTCCAAAACCACTGGTTTTGAGATAACCACCGCCTTTCACGTGACGCAGTGTCCATTCGGACAACAATAATTCATAGCAATTCTCATTAGTTTCTATATAATTTCTGGTCGAAAAAATTGTCTATAACGACCGTCAACAATATACTACCTTTCTTGCCAAATCCATGAAAAAAGAAGGAGTTTAGATTCATCTACTTCAAGAGAGAAGAAAACGATTGCAGTATACCAGGAGCACGAGGGCAGCCAACGCGAACGTATGGAGTGTACCTAGCGTGCCGATGAGCGCCACCACCAAAAGAAGATCAACGGTGAACTGCAACCTCCACTAGGGCGACAATGACAGATGGGCTTCGGGGCTTTCCTTCCCTGATTCCTATTTGCCAGAGCTAATTTGCGGATTAACGATAGAGATCTAGGACTTCGACGCCTCAAGTCCTACAACGCCCGCTTGGATTCGAGCAAAGAACAAAAAACTAGAAGAAGAAGTGTCCTCTTATCTGAAACTGGCCCAATTTCATACAATTAGTATAATACCTCCATATTTTATTGTAAGTGGTCTAGCCCACACTTGTATGAATCCGTCCCTGCTAGATTATACACACATAAGGGTAAAAACTGATACTAAAGTATTATTAATCCTTATCACAAAATCATGGTTCGTTATGAATGAAAAAATTACAGCTCATCACACACAAGGGATAAAAAAATAGTCCACAGTGAATCAAACTAGAAGAAAAAGACTTAGCCCAAAAATTCCATCATGAAACTAGATCCGGATGGCTTGCTGGATCTTCTATTAAGGAGGAGAGGCTGCTCCTGTCTTGTGACAGTATGAAAGGGCAACCGGGATGCAAGCGTAGCGACGATGGGAATTCATGAAGGTATGTACCGGCATGGTATAGAGATGGGTCAATGTTATGCAAGTAGCAGACAGTCCATCATCTAGCAAGCATGAAAAAAAAATACGAAAAACTTTCTCTTCATGTCAAATATACGAGTAAAGAAAAAATAGCAAAACAACTCCATCCACCGGTGGACTCACCGCTATCCTCTGTAGCCAGCACATGGAGCAACGATGTGCAAATTATAGGACCTGTTGCAGCCATCCAATTCAGATCAAGTAATATTGGAAGTAATATGGAAGATTGCACGTTTAATTTTGGATTTGCAAAAGAAATTGGGGCTTCATTGCATGAAGTATAAGGGAGAGTATGCTATGCAAATTGAGTATCATTTCCTTACTTGACTTGTTCTGCCAAAGTTCCGACTGTAGTAGCTACCGCCGTTGGTGTGGCTCTAGGCCCAGGTGAACACTTCCTTACTGGTTGAGTTATTGCCGGACGTCCGGGGCAGGCAAGCCGAAGCAGCGGCCTTTGCCTCAACCGCCACCGGCCACCGTCATCAAACGAACTAAGTGCCGTCCGTCCTCTCCATGGTTGCGTCACCGATTTATGGGCTGGGGATGGTGGATTATTCAAGATCTGGAAAAAAAAAAGAAAAAATGAAAGTGGGCGAAGTGTTGGTCTTGCGTACGGGAAAAATAAGAATATATACCGGAATTATGGAAGTTATTTTTATCGAAGTAAAATCACTTTACTCCCGATAAATAGTGGGGAGCAGAATACGGGACTGGGTGGATCGGATAGAGGAAGTTGTTTTTATTTATCGAATAAATCGTTTACTCCGGATACGATGGAGCAGGATTGACGGGACGTGGAGGTGAGGCCTGGACTTTAATACATGTTGGCGCTCGGAAATATCTAAGGGAACGCGCTGTATCGGGTGGCTCCTAATAGTAATGTTTTTCTTTTAAAAAAACAATTATTTCACCTTTCAGAATTATGCTTCTTTTAAGAAATGCTAGGGGAATATAGTTACGTAGATAAAATCTGCGGTCAACTCATGTAATGAATATAGAGGATATCAATTATATATATAAATTCAAAAGGTGTATTAGGATATAAAGACAAAACTCCAAGCCATGAAAAGAATGAACTAAAAATCAAGACAACATTAAGGGAGATTTTCTTTACACAATCACGTTTCGAATGCCCCCGAAAAAAAGTCACGTTCATTATGTGCTCCAATTGGTCTGTTAGACCCCTTATGTCCTTGATATCAATTCCAAGAAAAAAATTTAAGGAGTGCTCCTTTCATTTTGTTTACTGGTCTTGCGACGCATGGAATTTCTTATAATGTTAGCAAGTTGTTGGTTGGTCAGTTCTGGAGAGAAAAAGGGGGTGGTAGTAGGTGGGGCTACCCAGTACCAACTATAAAGGAGTATCTATAAGTGGCTACCAATAGTTTCCAGACTTAACTTAACAAAACACTAATCTGCCGTAAAGTGCCTTTCCATACAGTGTTATATACTTGCCATGGACGACTAATAAGAGATGTCACCCTTCGTCGGCAAGCTAATCAGGAAGCCGCCAATAGCTTTGCTTGAGTATTTTCTTTACGAATTTAAAATATTATTTGTTGTTTTGTCGGGTTTCAGACTGAAGCTTGGATTGCTTACAGCTAATTGGTCACATCGTCGACATATCGTTATTTGTGCTTAGGACACCATGTGGATAATTGTAGAAATAGTTGTACCATCTTAGCTTTGAAAGAATGCTACCTTGCTGTCCCTATCACCAAAGAGGAATGAATTTTATATATTTATATGCTCAATTAAAACTGCCCCACAGGAATTGAGTTAGAATTAGTATATATACACACAGAAGTTTGCGTTCGTCTTAAAATACCTCCACTGTAGGAACAATGTTTTTAATAATTGATCGCGGATTTCAAACCCAAATTTAACAAGGTAAGCGATCTTAATACCTCCTCCTTCCTCCCCTTTTCACAATTCAACTTTGAATTGGTGCGCTTCATCTCGTGTGTAACCCACCATAAGATCACGTACTTCCTCTCAATCCAGCCCACTTAACAAATCTGGGGCATGACCCGTATAAAGCCGGCCATATTATTATCAAGTGTTTGGCCGTGTAGTCGAAATGGTTGGGGTATATTATTATTAAGTTTTCCAAAACGTATTTAAAAAATGCTGTTGAATACTAGTTAGTACATGGGGAGGTGAAAGAAAAGAACATTGAGAGAGAGAGAGAGGGGGGGGAATGCTGTAACTCTAAGTAGTAGGAGTAAGCTAACAACCCAAGAAGATGCATGTCCCTTGTTGCCAGGGACCAGTGGTGGTTAAGGTAAGAAATGCAGCAGTATAAGCCATGTTAAGCACTCACTCATCACCAAAAGCAGAAAAAGAAAGAAGAAGAAGAAAGAAAAAGAAAGAAAGAAGAAAAGTGGACAAGGAGAATTATAAGACCACCAACCCCACCTACACACTCTTCTTCCTCCCTCATTCAACAGATTTTTATTAAATACGTTTTGGAAAACTTGGATTCAATATTTTACTCTTGTACAAAATGCAGTATATTCAATAATTGTTGGCAATTCAAAAACATACCTGTCGTTTGCCAATTGAGACAAAAAAGATGTCAATATGCCTACTAGTTACAGCTTGGCTCAATTTTAAATTTTCGAATTTAATTTAGGGTTTTTTTCACCGATTTCATGAGCATATGCCTTTAGTTATATAAATGCTCCAGCAAATGAAACGCGTCATTAAAATCAAGTTTACTACCCTCGTTCATGAAGATAACTAAATTGAAAGTGGTTATCTCTTCTAGTGTCGGATCGTATTCCTGAGTTAAATGAAAGGGTTCGAAATCTAAAACACAACATGTTTTGGATTGACTAAACATAATTAGGAAAAAAGTCCAAACACCCCCCCCCCCTAAATTCTCATGGAAGACTCCATCTAGGCACCCCCAACTTTAAAACTAGAATCCCAACCTCTGAACTTTGCCATACCAGTCCACTTATTACACCATAAGTGGTTTTGAATGATGGTTTTGCATATTTTGAAAGCTTAACGAACAATTTGAATAACTAATATACATATTTGCAATCACTCAGTTAAAGTCATCAATTTATCCCATGACCATGAATGTAGTAGATATCATGCATTATTATGTTGGTATTTGCTTTTGTATTGAGACTAATAAGAAGTACGAAAGAATGATTTAAGTCAAAATTGTTAATATATATTCAAGTGTATAACATATGATCCAAACTCATCTAACTTATATATAAATTAGATTAAAACCAACTATGTAAACCACCTTAGGATTATATAAAACGGGTATTGTAAATTTAGCGAGGTTAAATGTTGGTTTCAGAGTTGAGATGCCTAAACGGACTTCCATTCCCAAATTTAGAGGTTATTTGGACTTTTTCCAATTAATTAACTACTACAAGTTTCCCCCTTTTTCCTTCTGCTATTAGTTAACGAATTTTCAAAAAATATAGATCTCATCAGATCTTTTGGAATGGTGCCATCTGTTCTATTCATTTTATAAAATATTTTCTTCAAAGCATACTAGACGAATTTGGAAGACATGTTTGGTGCATTTGCAACTAAGCAATAATAACTAAAATTAATAACCAAAATATGGTAAAGAGGTACGTGAATAATTGATAAGGGACAAAAAAAATAATTAAATAATGTACATTAATTTATATCACCATCTATAACAATGCAAAAATATATATTTTAGCTGACCCAGTAAACAAATATGGATTAAATTTGTTAGTACGAATATGAAATGGTTTTTATGGTTAATTGTTTTTGCAGCATCAAGTCTGTACTCTGTCATATGTATTTATTGCCAAATGTAGATCAGGTATTGTTTAAAACAGTCACGGTTGCCTGAAGTGAATTTTTTCCAGCAAAAATAAACAACCAAAAATGATGTAATGCATGCAGTTTTATTGTACCAAAACAAATAAGAACAGATATAATTTGGTGCAGAAGTCATATTGACCACAAGTCTGAATTAATGTGTTAATACAACATAATCTCTTTTTCCTGACATAAAATTAAGAGGAGTGTAGATCAGCTTGAGCCTCTATAATATAATTAAGCTTGTGCACAATAATAGGTGTTTCCATTATCCTATTCCGATCTGAGAAGAAATTCTATCTGTCCCAATTTCTTTCAGAGAGAGTGAGTGACAAGAGAATGATGTATACCTCTCTCTGCTAATTGCGTAATTACTTAATTTCGATCTCTTTTTTAACGTCATGTCCGCGCGACCAATTTGCAAATCATTAGCACCATTTAGCGTTAATACACACCCACGGCGGCGAATGTCCTCGCGTCTGATCGCCGATTAAAAACACAAATAAAGTCACCACCTCATGGAAAAAACACATATAATAAAGCCAATAATTTAAATATTTTGTGATTCAAGGAGTCAGTTAATTATAATGTGCCCTGGCAAGAATAACATAGCGTGAAACTGGTCTAAGAGCGGTGCTATGATCGAACATATTCTGCGTATTCTTGTGGTTGAGTTTTTTCTGGTGGTTAACAGGTTATCAGTACTAGCTAAATTAATTAACAATTGTTAACTGCCACCGGCCGTTGTAATTAAGGTCGAGCCTCTTTTGACCATTCAAACCGTCTTACTAGTGTCAATGTACGATACTAAGTAGCAACTAATTAAACTAACATCATGGCTTCAACTGATTTTAGTATATGTCGCACTGTCCCTTTTTCAAAGAATACAATAAGAAAATGTTTGTTAGAAATCTAACGAGATTTGTTAGTGATGAGGTTGATATAATATACATTAATAAGAGGATGCAGTTCAATTTATAAGATAATGTGGACTTAATAATGGTGTTTTTTCAGTTTTCTAAAACGATTCCCGGGGATATAGGTTTGAAATGGAAAGCAATGAGGCCCATCAAAATGACTTTCACCAAGTTGAATACGAAATCTCCGTGACTTTACGGCGCCTTCCCCTGAAAACAAAATCCATTCCAAAACAACACAAATAAAACAACTATATAACGAAGAGTGACGGCTGATGTTTGATCCAAGCTTACCGACCGAAGCATATAAATGTTTTTAGGCAAACCTAATTAATTTATTATAAGCGCGATAAACAATTCACATCTGATCTATATATGTTCCTGCACAATCTCAAAATTATAGTGAGCATGATCCGTCCCAAGTTATCGCTGTTGCTATACCTACCGTAAATAATAAACCCTGCAAAATAACCTCTAAAATTATAGAAGAAAACACAAATTTAAGAAAGTATCTCAAAAAACAAGTAGGACCAGTACTGAGACCAAACTTATTATAATCAAACAATTTAAAAATCAATATATTCCCTTTACACATAACTATTACAGCAGGTGCTGAATCTGTAATATTATGGCAAACAACACACAACAGATTCTCACACCTGTGACGCAATATAAATGTGACGGCATGATGTAGACGTCATGAATGAGGGTCAAAGTAGTAAATCACCTATGACAGGCCAAATAAAAAATATTTTGAACCCTCATAGGTGACTGCTTACATGTACAGATAAGAATACACATGATGTAATATACTGTCCAAAATTGATAAAAAAAATTCGCTTCTCCCTTAAACCCCCCCCTCTCCTCCCTGCATCATCACGATCTGTACCTCTTCCTCTCTCTCTCCCCTCAACCTTCTTCTCTGACGGCGTCGCCGGAGGGGATGCACCAGCATGCACACGTTGCGCGCGGTCGGAGGAGACGCACCGACCATCACCGCCGGAGGAGCTGGCACCCCGGGGCGCTCGAAGCAAAGCTCAGTCTGTTACTCTGTCATAATGTATTTATGCAATGTAATATCAGGTATTGTTTAAACAGTCCCGGTTGCCTGAAGTTGAAATTTTCCAGCAAATACACCAAAAATAGCATGCCCAGTTTTATTACAAACAAAATAAGAACAGTAAATAATTGTTGCAGAAGTATAATTGAACACAAGTGAACTGAATTAATAATACAACCAAAACTGTTTTTTTTCCCTTTTTTTTCTTTTTTGGGGGGACACTTAAAAAAAAAAATTTTTTTTATAGGAAGGGGAATTAGTAGGTCGGGGTTTTTGTCCCCTGATTAAATTAATTAAGCTGTACACAAATACGCCCCATTATCCTACGATCAGAGAATCTATACGTCCCAATTTCCCAAATTCTTTCATTTAGAAAACGAGAAATTGAACTCTCTCGCACTTGCAATACTAATTCAAAATCTCTTTTTTTTTTAACCGAATCATGTCCGGCCGACCAATTGGCAATCCATTAGCACCATTAGCGTAAACAACACCCACGCGCCAAGTCCTCGCGTCTGATTCGCCGTAATGTAAAAAACACCAATAAAGTCACCACCTCATGGAAAACAATATTTAATAAAAGCCAATAATAATAAATATTTGATCCCAAGGGATCACACTTAATTTAAAATTCGTACTGTGCCCTGAGAAAAGAATAACATTCAAGGTAACTGTCTCTAAGAGTGCTTATGATCGACATATCTTTCTAGGCATCTTGTGCTGTTTTGTGGCGTTAACAAGTTATCTAACTAGACTATTTAATTAACAATGTTAACCTCACTCGCCGTTGTAATTAGGTCCTACCCCTCTTTTGACCATTCAACGTCTCTAACTCAGTTCAAAGTACAGTTATAGTAGCAACATAAATTTAAACTGTAAAAATTTCTTTACAAACTGATTTTGATATCCTGTCCGCCACTGTCCCTTTTCACAAGAATACAATAAAATAGAAAATGTTGTGTTAAAACTAACGAATGGTTGTTATTGATTGAAGGTGAATAATATATACAATTTATAAAAGATGCAAGGTTAATTATAAGATAATGTGGACTAATAATTGTTTTTCCAGTCTCTTAAATGATTCCCAGGGGATATAGTTTGAATTGGACCAGTACTGAGACAAAACTTTTATATAAAATTAATAAATCCTTACACATAACTATTTACGAGTGCCTGAATCTGTAATATTGAAAACAACACTACAGACCAGATTCTCACACCTGTGACGGCATATTGTGACCGGCATGAGTGTTGCGTCAGTGATGAAGGTCACCTTTTGACGGGTTCCTACGGGGATGCCATCACGGTGAGCCATCATGCGGCGACTCGTCACAAGGTAAGCAGTCCACCTAGACGCGGCTAGAAGCATGGAAAACCCGTTCAAAGGTGAGGTTAAAAGTTCAACCTATGACAGGCCCAAATAAATAATATTTTTGGACCCCGTCATAGGTGACTGTTACATACATATAAGATACACCATGTATGAAGTACCTGTCAAAGATGATAAAAAATTCGCTCTCCTTAACCCCCCCCTCTCCTCCCTGCTCATCACGATCTTATCCTCTCTTCTCTCTTCTCTCCCCCTCAACCTTTTCTTCTCTGGAAGCGGGCGTGCGGCGGAGGGGGAGGTGGCACAGCAGGTGCACGCGGTAGCGCGCGGGTCGGAGGGATGATTGCGGCACCGACGTGCGCGGCGCCGGAGGGGAAGGCGGCACCGCGGGGGCGCGGGTCGAAGGCGAAGGCGGCACCAGCGGACCTCCCCCGCCCCCGGCCGCCAACACCATCGACGCCTCCCCACCGTCGTCACCGACCAGCGGCTAGCCCGCCGGCATCGGCCTCCACCGAGCGGGGCGCGCAGATCTGTAACAAGGTACGCCTCCTCCATCCCACCAGGCCGTCCACCTCGGTGAGGTTTCTTCTTCTCGTTGTTTTTTTAACTTAAATTTTGTTTCTTGTGTTGTTGTTGATTGAGGTGTTTGGTTTGAAGATGTGGGGCTTGGTTTTTGCAGCAGAGGAGTGCCTCTTCGAGAATCCTCGGTCGGCACATGTGCCTTCTATGAATGAAGATGATATTTGTTGTATTATAAGTTCTTGCCATCCCTTTTGTGAATGATTGGCTATATGAAAAAGATCATATCAGTTTGAAGTTTTTTGTGATGGTGATGAATGTGACTGTGATGAGATATATAGTTTGAAGGTTGTTTTGTGATGGTGACCGACTGTGATCCGAATGAGCAACCACCATGGCAGTGTGCTCCAATTGTTCTTGCTAGGGGTTTTTTCATACCTGTGACGGCGGGGCGCTAATCTATTTTTCTTTTTTGTTTGTGGCTGGGTTATAGACATCACTGGACGGCTCAACAAACTAATGGGACTATTTGAGAATAATAGTGTATCATGTGAGGTTCTAATACATGCCGTCACAGGGGCCTGGTCACCACTAACGGGCATTCACCCGTCAAAAGGTGAGCAGAGTGCATCACTGAACACTAATTGCTGACGAGGGGCCGATCCGTCAGAGGTGATGGTTAGGCCCGTCACAGGTAGCGTGATCTGGCATAGTGTAAGTATTAAGACACAAATCCGCCCTTTCACTTGATTTCTATTAGGGCACGCACACGGCAATTATACTAGGCTTTTAGAGTTGTTAACAATGTATATTTGCTAATATGAGAGAGAGCGAAAAAGAGAGAAAATATGAGTTACGGTTAACATAGATGCTTAGTGTTTATAAAAGAAAAACGTTGTTCCAATGCGATGGATTGGCGGAGAAAAGAAAAAATATAATAAAAAATGTTAGTGATCTAATTTTTTAAGTCTTTTATCGTCTCAATTGTTATTGTCATTAATTCGCCAAATAAACTTAAGTGCATAGATTGATTTCACAATAGACACATAGTCCTTATCTCAATTATTTTTCAGCACAATCTAAAAAAATTTTGCAATCAGCTTGCTAATTCTTTTAAGATCTTTTTAATTATTACACACTTTTCAGTTTTAATACGATTGTATAGGAAAATTTTATGGGATTACTAAAAAAACTGTCGAGTGTTTTTTTAAGGGGGAAACTTTCATCTAGCTATAGTAATATAATTTCACTACCAATATCACTATAATAAATAATAACTTTATAATATATTAAAATAATATATGCAAACTTTATATCTAATTTAATTAAGAGATAACAATGTAGTATGTAGTTTATAGTGTAGTTACAAATATAAAAGTTACAATGTAATTCCAAGTAACTACAATATAACTACAGGTGTAACGCAATGAACAAGCAATGTTAACTAGAATGTAACTTAGATGTAACTTGAACAGATTACCATAAACATGTGATGAGGATAGCTGTGAAAAAGGATTTAAAAGCGAGTAAGCAAAATATCTCAGCAAAATTCTTAGCGTGAAATCAATGGCAAAAAAAAATGACAGTTTTTAGTCTGCAAAACTGGTCACAGTTAGCTAGCAAAACCGAAAATTTTATTGTACTCCTCCAAACTATTATATTCTTCCATATCCTCATAAACTATATTTTTTGCCTCAGTTGTAACTTTAAGTTGAATTTCTCTTTAGGATAAACTTTATCTTGAGATTTTTAATCATTTTTTTCACATGCTAGAAGGAGACTTATATTAAATCAAGGGGAGCTGGCACCCCGGGGCGCTCGAAGCAAAAGCTCACCAGCGGCACTCCCCCCGCCTCCGGCCGCCAACCACCATCACGCCTCCCTTCACCTCCTCACCGACCAACGCTAGCCGCCGGACCGCCTCTCTTGAGCCGGGGCCGCAGCATCTGTACACCAGTACCGCCATCCTCCATCCCACTCCCACCGCCACCTCGGTGAGTCCTTCTTCCTGTTTCATTTACTTAAATCTGTCTCTGTTGTGTTAGTGACTTTTGACGGTGTTTGGTTAATGATGGCTTTTTCTTAGCAGCAGAGTATGCCTCTCGAATCCTGCTCTGTCGCCAGTCCCCTTCTATGAATGAATCGAATTGTTGTTATGATAAGTTCTTGCCATCCCCTTTTGTGAATGATGCTATATGAAGATCTATCAGTTGAAGTTTTTGTGATGTATGATTGCTGGTGAGAAAATAATCAGTTTGAAGTTTTTGTGATGGTTACGACATGTTGACTCGATGTAGCCAAACCACCATGCAGTTGCTCCAATTTTTCTTTGCTAGGTTTCATACCTGACCGGTGCAATCTAGTTTTCTTTTTTTTTTTGCTGGTTTATAACATCAGACGGCTCACAAACTAAGGCTATTTACATAAATTACCTGACTGAGTTTCTATACATGCCCGTCCACAGGCTGGTCACCAGCTAACGGCATTCACCCGGTCAAAAGGTGAGCAGCAGTCATCACTGACCACTAATCTCTGACGAGGGGCCGAATCCCGTCAGAGGTGTGGTTTAGGGCCCGTCACATGGTAGCGTGATCTGGCATAGTGTAAGTACTTAAGCACACAAATCCTTTCAAACTTTTGATTCTATTAGGGCACGCACCAACGGGCAATTAATACTAAGCTTTTAGAGTTTTAACAATGTATATTGCTAATATGAAAAGAGCGAAAAAGAAGACAGATACAGTTACGTAACATAGACTCTTTAGTGTTTAAAAAGAAAACGTTTCAATGCCATGAATTCGGATAAAAGAAAAAATATAATAAAAATGTTTTAGGCATTTAATTTTTTATTCTTTTATCGTCCAATTGTATTGTCATTAATCGCCAAAATAAAACTAAGTGCATAGATTATTTTCACATAGACATGTCCTACTCAATTATTTTCAGCACATCTAAAAAAAAATTATGCATCAGCATTGCCTAATTCTTTTAAGATCTTTTATTATTACACTTTCCAGTTATACGCATTTGTATTAAGGAAAAATTTTAGGATTAGCTAAGAAAACTGTCGAGTGTATTTTTAAGGGGAAACCTTTCAAACTCTAGCCTATAGTAAATAATAATTATCACTCACCACCTATTAACTATAATAATAATAACTAATAATATCATTAAAATAATATCATGCAACTTTAATTATCTAATTTATAAAGAGATAACAAATGTAGTATGTAGTTATAGTGTAGATTACCCATCATCAGTTACAACTAGTAATTACAATGTAACTACAAATATAACTACAGTGTAACTGCAAGTGCAACAAAGGCATTGTAACTAGAATGTAACTTAGATGTAACTTGAAACAGATTCTACCATAAACATGTGATCGATGGGTACTAGCCTTGTTGAAAAGAGGATTTTAACATCCGATAGCAAAATTATCTCAGGCACAAATTTTAGCGTGAAAATCAATGGCAAAAAAAAATGACAGTTTTTAGTCCTGAAAACCTGTACAGTTAGCTAGCAAAACCGAAATTTTATTGTACTCTCCAACTATATATTTCTCCAATATTCCTCATTAAACTACTATTTTTTGCCTCATTGTACTTAAGTTGAATTTCTCTTTAAGGATAACTTATCTTGAGATTTTTAATCATTTTTTTCACATGCTAAAGCGAGACATTTAAATCAAGGAGCGGGGGGGTTTCTAAAACAACACCAATGCTCCATGACAACTTTTAAAAAATATTTTCTAATGTAGCGATACTTGTCATATAGGATCTATAAAATTGTTTCCAAATAATTAAAACATATAAGGAGAAAAGAATATATGTCCCAGTTTAGAGGGAAACTTTTAAGTGTGATGTTGGAGTTAAAATGAGATAAAAATATATATTTTGAAAAAAGTCAAAACAATTTTTTGTTCGTTTTAAATAATTTTGGTATCTCAAAACTATAGCAAGTACTGTTCGACATCTAATTACATATCGCCTACATGACACCATAGAATAAATGTGAGGTGAAGGGTAGCAAGAGGTGGGAAGAAATAGAGTCACCTCTCATGTAAGAGGCAGCTCTACACAAAATCAAAACTTGAAAATGAAATAGAGTAAGTTCTTGTGTATTATGATTATTAAAATAACTATGTGTATGCAATTGTATTGGTACAATGCATAAAATTAAAAAAAACTATATTGTGAATTGGGAGTTGTATATTATATGTAGCGGTAGTGTATTGTATATGTTAAGTAGATGATATGGATAAAATTAGAAGGCAAACAATTTATCTCTACTATAATAAACTTTCTTACTGAGGTAGACATCAGTGGTTTCATTTGTCTCATGGTGGCAATTCTAATAACACTAGGATCACTTCATCACCTGCAGTTAATTGGAAGTACGAAGGAACAGATAGGCTGTGACCGATGAACTACATTTTCAATTAACCGATAATATAGAACACTTCTTCCATCTCAACGTGTAATTAGGCAGCTGCGCCTCTCACCTAGCTGCCGACGTGCACACCAGATCACCTACCACCCACACCTTTAAAGTATAGCACAAAGCAAACTGCCATCCAACGAATAATCGATCCACTTCTTTCCTTATACCAACCTACTACGTCGACGTTCAATATTCATTCTCCTTACGTCACGAAAAGGCGAAAACGGTAACCCCACCATTACATGCAGTGTAAGTAGCTATGGAGATCCACCACCCCTTTAAGCGCGCGCCGTCAAAACCGCCGTACCGGACCACCGACTAATAGCCGTTTTGAAACCAAAACTAGCTAGAAACGTAACTTGCCGTGGCAACTTTTGTGTGCTCCACTTGTATGTGACGTTGAAAAGCATGTGTGCTTTCGCTGCTTTCTTTGCATGATTTTAGTTCAGCGCACAAGGGTAGCGTAGTAGCTACTCCGTTATAAGTGTATCGTTTTCTTACTTCTAAGTTTGCATGCATGAGATCAACATATAGTTATATTTTATGTGTGCGTCTAGTCCCCTGCAGTATGGTGTAGGACACGTTGATTACTTAAGCTTAATTTGGTGGTTTACATTAGTAATTTCCAAAGTGAACGGGAAAAGGAAACGATTCTGATGCGTACTATTAAGAGCGCCGGAAAGAGTAAGTTGAATTTGTAGTGGTATAGTGTTACCCACCAACGTGTTAGTACTGTCTCAATCCATCGATAACAAACAAATCTAACTACTACAGGATATGAAGTCCGGATTAGTTACATATATGAATAAATAAGTCATCGATCCCGAATGGGGGGGGGGCGGTTAAGAGCACACATCGGCGTGATGGTCCAATGTCATGAACATCCACAAATTAGATTAAACAGTGAAACCTTTAATTGTCATCTGGCTAAATCAACTTATATGTAATATGCATATCCTCATGAGCCGAGCAACGTCCAGAGTAAGTCACCGCGTTGAACCCCGAGTGAAACCTTATGTGGCAATCAAGAAGAGGCTAGAGAGTTAGTGCGGTTCTAAGCACGACTTAGTAGAGTCAAACTGTAACGTGGATGCAAGCACGTAAGGGTATGAAAAAGAACACAATATCGTAGGACAATCAAGACCGTTGCACTGAGTTTTCAGGGTGGTAGAGTGTCTAAGCTAATCTAATTCTAGCAACGCGATTTAGACGATCACCGGCAGAAACCCTAAAGTAGAGCGTAAATTAATATGCTTAAAACTAGATAACAGAAACATATATAAACTAGTAGGCAATATATCATCCAAACTAGAGCAATCCAAAAGGTCGAATACTAACAGCCTGAACGTGCCACGTAAACGAATTAACATATTGCCTAGGTCGCGAACATTGGACACCCCTTATCCGAGACGAACACCGATTGTAGCCCCGCGTCAGTGCCAAGCCCGCCCCGGTTACATTAAAAAAACTAAAAAAGGAAAAGTGGATGCGCCTATTACTGATCATGAGATAATACATAGACCCCGGATGACATATTTATACCCCCAGGTGATTACATTTTCATCTGTGTTGACGAAAAAATCAACACACCCCGGAATCTTGCTTAGCACCGTGCAGTCCAAATCTGCATGAGATGCCGGCGTCCATGTTCTTGATCCTGCAACTGACAAAAGATATGCAAATAAGGTAGATCAAACCAATTTACGACGCGCTGACAAAGCCTATGTAGTTTTGATTTTTCCGGGGGGCCTTATGCCGAACCCAGCGATAGCGAATAGGTATTAAGCAATCTAGCTTATATGTCCAATGTAGATGATGATATAAATGCATCTGCTTAGCCCTGTGCAGGTCCAAATCTTATGAGATGCGGGCGTGCCAGTCAGTTTGATCCTGCAACTGACAAGATATGCAAATAGTAGATCAAAACAGACGATCGGCTGACAAGCCGATGTAGTGATTCCGGCCGATGCCGATACCCAGCCGATAGCGATAGGGTTTAAGCAATCAGCTATATGTCCAATGTAGATGATGATATATAATGCAATCGGCTTATGTAATAAATAACAATATAATCCAGTATAAACCAATCGGCAAATAGTGATATGATAAATAAGCATCGATCCGAAGGTTAAAGCACACATCGGCTGGAGGTCCGATGTCATAAAATCTACAAGATTAGATTAAACAGTGAAACCTTTGTTGTCATCGGCTAAATCCAACTTATATGTATATGCAATCCTTATGAGCCGATACAACGTCAGATAACTCACCGGCTAAAACCCCGATGAAACCCTTATTGGCAATCAAGAAGCAGGCTAGAGATTATGGTTTTAAGCACGACTTAGTAGATCAAACTTAACTGATGCAGCACTAAGTATGAAAAGAAACATAATATCTAGACAATCAAGCCGTTGACTGAGTTTTCAGGGTGGTAGATGTCTAAGCTAATCTAATCTAGCAACGCGATTCAGCCGATACTGGCAAGAAACCCTAAAACGAGAAGCAGTCGATAGAGCTAAACTGATATGCTAAGACTAGATTAACAGAGACATATGATAAATAGTTAGGCAAATATAGCATCCAAACCAGAGCAATCCAAGAGGTCGAATATACTGATGCAGCCTTGAACGACGCCGACGTAAACGATACAATTGCCTGGGCCGGCGGAACATTGGACTTACCCCCTTAGCCGGAGATCGAACACCGATGCAGCCCCGCGTCAGGTGCCAAGTCCCGCCGGACGATAAAATAAAGTAAAAAAGGTAAAAGGTGGCGATGCGCCGAATTGTATTGATCGTGAAGATAGATTACATAGACCCTGGGTGTACATATTTATACCCATGGGTTGATACAAGTCCTTATCAAACAAGAAAGAAACTTTCCTAAAGATAAAAGGAAAAGATAAAGTCCTTATCGGACACTAAACACACTTTCCTAAAGATAAAAGGAAACTAACAAACTATTCATAATTAATGGATAACTTGCCATGCCGCATTCTCTTTGAACTCGGTCTCTTCTGGATAAGCTTCCTTTAGTAGATCAATTTCCTTAACCGAATATAGCAAGAATCCGACAACTGACGACTTGACAAATCTCATCAGCTAATTTCAGGACTTCAAAGCCGATGCTGGACTCTAAGGCCGATGACTACTCCGGGCTTACTAAATTTCACTGTTAACAGCGCATTAGCTGTCCCCCTAGATTTCTCCTATCTTATAAACCGATTTCAGGGTCATATCCCTGGCTTCTAATTGGGCCACATGGCATCTCTTGTGGAGCTCTCCTCCTGATTCTTGGTTGTAGAAAGTGCCACGTATACGCACCTATCCACAGCCGTTAGATGACGTATCGACGGTGAAAAAACCATCCTGTGGACCTAAATGTAAATTACAAGTTTTGAGAGGGGTTTTTGTACAAACGTGCGATCTCATCTAGAAAAGTTCAAAGTATTGGAGAAAAAAAATCCCAGAAAAAAATTGCAAGAAAAAATAGATTAATATCTCCATCTCCCTACTCACAGTGCCGCAGGCTGCCGCCGGCACGGTGTCACCTGTTTTGGGCGATGAGGAGGAGGAGGGAGCGATGGCTGCTCGATCTACGCGGCCGGATCCATGGACACACTATACAGGTACACAAGAACATCAAGAATGCATTAGCAGCACCAACCAGCACGTATCTTCAGTAACAGCAAGCAAGCATCTTCGGGAGTGGATCTGTGGAGGGACAAGAGAATACAGCCGAGTCGGGAGATGCACGGGCGCAGTCGGCACTCGTGCGGGGAAGCCGGGATGCACCGGCGACGGTCACCTCCTCGGTCCAGGTCTCCGTCGGGGGATCGAGATGAGGGAGCGCCGTAGCGGTGCTGCGGTGGGTGCGCTAGATGCATCCGTGTATGCCGCTATGGCTGGGAGTGTGGAAGTTGTCTTCCCAAATGAGAGGCGATGTAGAAAGCAATGGTGGTGAGTTGGTGACTTGGGTAGAGAGGATAACAATAGAAAGAGAGTACGTAATGAAACGTGGAATGCATGCAGGATCCATCGCACTGAGTTAGCACTCTTTTTTTGGAAAAAAAAAATCTGGTGCAGACCGGATGCAAACAGCAGTCCCTGCAGCCCCGACGCGGATGCATGACGCGTGGATGAGGCGCTCATCCGACGGCCGGCCCACACAAGCGAGTCTGCATCCTGCACGGCTCGACTCAGGTCGTTCTCCCTCAGCTCGACTTGCGCGGCTCAGTATTACATTGGTAGGGCGTGATTAGAGGCGGACGATTAGAGCGAAACAGATTCGCTACATGGCAGGACGAGGAGTCCAGCAGAACAGCACAGGCGCCGCCGGGCTTCTGGTGCCGTCGTCTCATCTGGTGCAGCCTTTGCCTGCCGTAGCGCACGACATGGCAGGACAATCTTCACATGAACACGATGTAATCGTTGTGGATCGTGGAGCCGATGGCAAGCAGAGAACGCAGGTACATTGCCTAGCTAATTGACTCATGCTTTTTCATCAGTACATGCATGCATGATCGTGAGTGATCGTCTTACATGCCCTCATCGCAAAATACTGATGTGTGGCTAATACGTACTGATGTGTGATCATATCGTGCATGATCATCTTGCACAGATCTCCGAGTTTATGACCATGGAAGAAGATGTTTGCCGGCGCTATCGATGCCAACGCTAATGGTGATGACAACACACTCTGTCGCATAGTACCTGAAGAGATGGCAGATAAAGCACCAAATCAGGTTAACGATAATTTAATAGCAAATTCGATGGAAAACAGAATATCTCATACTGTGGTAATATAACTCATTTATCGTACAACAGGCCAATGATAAAGTTGCACAAACTTTGATCTTGCCTCAAGTTGGAATGGCTTTTGATTCAAAGCAGAAAGCGTATGATATGTACAACACCTATGCCAGGAAGATTGGGTTCAGTATTAGAAAGAGCCAAGCAAAGCACCGAGTCGATGGAACTATATACTAGAATATATAGTTTGTAGTAACCAAGGACAACGACAGACTAAGTCATCACTAGACACTACTAGGACGAGTTGTGATGCTCGTGTTCAGTTTAGTACGAGTCCATTGGTATGTATGCACACTTTAAATCGCATTATAATTTTTTTATACAAACATCTGAAAAATGGCATTCAAATCTTATAGGTATATTGTGCAAGCATGCCCTCAGAGTCTTCAATATGAATGAAGTTTTCACTATGCCATCTCAATATCTACTCAACAGGTGGACAAAATATGCGAAAAAAGGATTTAATATTGATAAACAAGGAAGTGAGAAGGAAACTTTGAAAACACATGCTGCACGTATCTCTCGAAAGGCAACATCCATCGCTTTGAAATGTTCAGTTTCGAAAGAACTTCTTGATGATTTGGAGAAAGCCATAAATAATTTGGACTTGGAGGCAGATAGTTCTCTAAGCAAGATGAAAGAAAAAACATGTGAGGTTCCTCTAAATTCAAATGACTGTGTTATGGACACATTAAATGGTGCAATATCAATTAGAGTTCCTCGATTGGTCAAAGACCCAAAGAGTAGATGATCAAAAGATGCAGTTGAAAAGAAGAAACGGAAGAAAAACAAAAACTGCTAAGAATAAAGGTGCTGATCCTACCCATTCCGGCATGTTTATTCCCATTGTATGCTTGTATAATTAATTTTTTTATACTCTGATATTTTGTATGTTTGAACTATATAGGAGAAGATCTAAATAATGCATCAGAAGATGAAGATGAAGATGTTGGTGATGTGTGTGGGCAATCTTCGACCATGGTTGCAAATGATGTGTGTGGGCAATCCTCGACCATGGCTGCATATGATGTGTATGGGCAATCCTCGACAATGGCTGCATATGATGGGTTTGGGCAATCCTCGACCATGGATGCTCCCTTTAATCCAAGGCGGATTTACAAGTCTTTTATTTGGAGTTCAGCAAGATTCAGCCATGGCTGCTAGAAAGTTACATTTCAATTAATAGCATTTGGCTCAACCTACAATGAGTAGGCTTTTTTTGAATTGATTTTGGTGTATCCATGAACCTGTACTCTTTTACCGTGTTGCACTATATTTTATTTTCATTTTGCATCGTGTTACACTAAACTATCATTGACGCTGTCAGTTCTATCCATGAATAATC
This sequence comes from Microglena sp. YARC, assembly GCA_022414725.1. NCBI lineage: Eukaryota > Viridiplantae > Chlorophyta > Chlorophyceae > Chlamydomonadales > Chlamydomonadaceae > Microglena > Microglena sp. YARC. The sequence continues at coordinate 19,634 of JAJSRW010002399.1, read as the reverse complement.
AAAATTTTCAAGGCATCAATCACATTGCAGATTTCAGAACATCCAACATGCCATATGTATTTCAAATAAAAAGAAATACATTGTACAGATTACATAGCGATCTGAGTTTCCTTGCAATTTGACCAAAAATGCGGTCCAAACTTACAGCATCTGGACTACAATCCTTGCATACTCCTAAGAGTGTACAGACTACATTGTATGGATTAACAGCGAAGGCTACATTCATCAAACTACAATCCTTTTAGCACCATCCACTTCTGCCTGCTACATTTACAATCCTTTTAGGCAATCAATTTTCCTCTTTTGTATTTTGCACAAGGTTACAATAGTTCTCAGGATAACTTGACATCTGGCAAAACTAGTTCTCAGGATACAAGGTGTTCTGAATCTTTACAAACTCCTAATAGTGTATATACTACATAGTAGGAATTACAAAGAAAGGCTACATTCATTATCTTGTCATTGATTGTTCTATGTCACTTCTTCAGCATCCTCTCGTTCATGCTCTTCCAATCTTCAATTTGCCATTCATGCCGCACCCCATATATCTCACCTGCAATTCTGCATTGGCCTCCTGCACAAAAGCGGAAGTTGCCAGCTGCCAAGTGTGCCAAGAACAAATATCTGATTTTTTGCAACTGATTGTGCTGCCATGTAGTGCATATAAAAGAAAAAAGAGAGAAACCAAATGTGGTTCAGTTCAGATTTGGCTCTGTCTTGTAGTGACAGAAAAAGAGAAGCCACCAGGTGGTTCAGTTCAGATTTTTCAGGGGGAAGCCAAAGCCTTATGTTTCTCTAGTTGTTTCAACTACTTTCAGTGGAAGTGTCACAGCTGAATATACAACATGCAACATATCTTACTCCTCCACTAATGCAATTTATTCAGTGTGATACTCAAGTTTCAGATTTTTGCCTGTTTTCTGGTGACCTATTCCTAGTCAATTTTGATGTGAGCCTACTACCCACTTTGCAAAATGTCCAACAATTTTACTGATATGATGATTGGTCGGCCAGGCACCGAGCGAATTGCCAGATAGAATGTATGTTTTGTTTATGCAAAACAAAAACCGATTGTCTCAAACTAGTACTAATTAACACTATCAAGCTGCAATGATAGATGCTAGGCTTACTACCCTAATCACATGAAAACCAAAACTGAGCAATCAAACCAGAATCTAGTGACCATGATTAACTACCGCAATGAAAACCAAAACCGAGCAATCAAAACTCATTGAACTCCCAATGCACGAGGGGTGCCGCCTCCCTTCCACCGTCGCTACCCTGCCTCAGCATGGAGAGCACCGCCACTACTGCTCTAGCACAGGAGGCGCCACACTGCCCTAGCGTCCGAGTACCGCCGCCGCATTCCGTCCTCCACCGCCGACCCCAACACGGATGAAAAGGGCGACGGATAAAAACAGGCGGAGGAACGATGACTGCAATCTCAGACTAGATCGAGCCGACGGACACGAGCCGAACCGATTGGGTGTTAAATCGCTCTTGAACCTGAGCTAAGATTGATGCATGCGGACTTCGCTTTTGGGCCGGCCGTCGATGAGCGCCCCCATCCACCTTCATGCATCCGCGTCTGCTGCCGACTGCTGTTGCATCCCCGTCTGCACCAGATTTTTTCCTTTTTAAGCCACTTAAACTGTTGCTGATTTCCTTAATCTAGAACAGCTCTGTCACAAAAACGACTCTATTAAGCACGTGATTAATTAATGTTTCTTTTCTCCTGAAGATGAAATATTAAGTTTTTTACGAAAACGACCTGATACTAGATTGTGTTTAATATTACAAACTTGAAAAATTAGATTAATATATATTTTAGAGTAACTTTGAATAATAGAAATTTTTGCCAAGAAACGTACATTTAGCAATTTGAAAAACCATGCACGAAAATCTTTAATCTTCATCCAACTCTTTTGGAGAAAAAACGGAACCTAGTACTTATCTATTATTTTTTTTCAAAAATAGATCAATATATTTTTCTAAGTAACTTTCGTATAGAAAACTTTTTATAAAACACATCTTTTAGCAGTTTTCAGTAAGCCGTCGCGCGCAAAAAACGAGCCGGGGAGCCTGGAGCCAGAACGAACACAAGTCGTCTTCGAACTCATTACACAATAATTCTCTCTTTAATTATATATTGATATATAAGCAATAAAAAATATGCTTATTTGGTTAGTATTACTTTTGAAACCCATCAAACTTTTAATAAAGTTATTGAAGTACCAATAAAATTGTCATCAACGATGGTTAGCGATAAATAATTATTTATTCATTTAGTTAGATAACCGTTATATTAAATATATGTCTGGACCATTCATCTATTTGTAAGATTTTATGCCAAATATGTAAAAATATAGTCATATTCAAAATAACATTAGTAACAATATTAATCAAAAACAAAACACAATGGATAACAATATATTTTTTAAACAAGCATAACCGATCAAATGTAAGATTTTAAAGCAAACATAAAAAATATAGTTAAATTACAATATAAAACATACTTCCAGAAATACACAGGGTTATAAATAGAACACGCCAAAACGGCTGCTTATTTTCTAGTATATATCCCTGTAAGCCGCAAGGGGAAGATGCACAAGCCCAATGTATCTCCGCGTTTTGTATCCAACTCCTGCTATACTGATCATTGTCAATCGGTCTGGTTTTTTCCACGATGTGTTTATCAACGTAAAATTCGTGTCTTCCGTTGTTGTCCATTTTCCATAACATCGATGACTCCGTATAGAGCATGGATATCTTTAACCATAGGATTGAAGATGCCGATGAGTGTTTGCTGGGAGGAATCGCCAGAGAATATGCAACGATGGCATTCCAACCTAGAACTTTTTGTTTGACTGGGATTTGCATGACATCCCGTACCACAAACCCAAGATCCTTGCAAGTGAGAATCATGGATATCAGCAAGATTTGCATGTCTCCAGTACAGGAATCTTGATTATCTTGTAGAGGCGTAATTTCCAAAGAGATTAGTTGCCATCGACGCTGCACGAGTGATATTTGGTAACAATCATGGAGAGACTAGACAGTAGGAGAGAAAAGGAAATTAAGGTGTTTATTTGCCAATTACCGGTGTATGTGTTTGTTAGCTTTATATTGAAAACGTCCATCTTACATTATTAACCGTGCCGATTAAGATAAGAAGGGTTACCCATCGCCTGAGTGCATGAGCTTGCACCAGGGTTGGTGGGTGCATAGGACACATCGCCCACTCGGTAGCAACATCCGCATCCATACTCCATATACACAATACATTTCACCATTGACATATATTCCCAAATCTCCCAAATGCCCAAAAATTGAAAATTGGGAGTGTGAGAGTGTGTGTTGTGTTTTCGTGTATTTTTTTCCTTTTCATCTAGTTGATAGAAAGAACTCGGAAGTCAAACCGGTGAAGGGATCCCGAGCCACACCCTTCCATCCCAAAGCGTCCTTCTTTTTTCCCCGGTTAACCACCCACTTATTAAAGTGGCTTAAGCTCCGGCGGGGCACTTTATCGACCAAATTACCCACTATTCTTTCCCGACGCCTCCTTTCTCTTGCTTGATGGAATAGTTCAATGCTTGAGCTCCTGCTTTGCTTGCATATCTTACACTTGTGCTGCTTTAGATGTATCACTCATCCCTTAAAATAAGGCAAAGGAGTCTGAAGTTTCTATGATTCATCTACGGAATGAATCACATAAGTTGATTAGAATTGCTCCGGGAGGGAAGGATTCATTGATAGTGATTTTTTCTTCAGTGTCTAGGAGGGCTAGTGACTCCTCTTATATTACATCCCGAGCTCCTACTTCTACTCGCTCAGCCTCTTTCATTAAATTTGTTACAATCAATGCCACGAAGATAGCCAAAACTCGATTGATCGATATATAAGAAAAGTGGCGACTTTGGCACCAGATTATCCGTTGTGTGGAAAGACCAGCTTGATATACACAAAAAAACCATCAAACAACAAACGATTGCTCTA
>JAJSRW010002399.1:0-15619 GCA_022414725.1 Microglena sp. YARC | reverse complement strand
AGCATTCCTTTGTGCAATTCAATACCACCTTAGACTGGAAAAACTATTCAGAAAAAGAGAAAAGTGAAGGCTATACACTTACATATCCGTCTAGAAAGGGAAAGGCGTCAGCACGTCAGCTATGGATATAGAATAGGCTATGGAGCAGAGACTTAAAGTATTACCAAACTATACAAAGGAAGAAGTCAGCGAAAGTGAGCACGTAACTAAGAAAGCCGGTATCAGAAAAGAAGCCCTTCCAAAATAAAAGGCAAAGAAGTCAATGAACGAAGCAGCTTCTCTAATAACCCGTTGAATAAAGAGGCGAAGGCTTTTTCAAACTTATTTATAGAGGGGGGACTTCGACTTTTGTTGTCATATGACAAAACTTCTGCTGAAGGCAGGCTTCACTCAACAGGTGGAAAATGTAAATGGGAAAATGTATTAATCTCTCAAAAATTGGATCCCCTATTACATATCCTTGGGATCTACTTATTTACAGCCTTGGGTTTACAACCCTAGGGTTCTTCTATACTAATGAATTTACACTGCCCTTGTGGTAGGGACATTTACAAGGACAACAGAAATCTTTTGGCCTGACCTACCACCCGTGGGCCCTGAAGGCCCACTCCTAGGCTGCTTATTGGGCTTCCTTGAGCAGGGGTCACATGTTGCCGAACCGGCTTCGCCACTCAGTGGATCGGCTTCGCTTTCTACTGGCTGAGCTACGCCAACTGCGATCCGGCTTCATTATTCCGTGTTCTGCTTTGCTATTCAGTGGATGTTTGGTTCAGTCGAATGTCCTCATGACATGCCTCCAACAAGCCCCTCACAGGCAACGTGATTATGGTGCCTCAGCCGAGAAGAAGGAGAGAAGGAGAAGGAGGAAGATGACGGAGGAAGAAGAAGAAGAAAGAAGAGAAAAAGAAAAAGAAAGACTGACATGTGGGCCCCTGCACAGTAACATTTTGTATTTCCCTATTTAATTCAAATCCTATTCTTTAGAAGCCCATATCTCCTAAACCGTAGATCCGATTCCAGTGAAACTTGGACCTAAATTTATCTAAATTCAAACACAATCTTTGACCCCAAATTTGCTCTTTTAATATTTTATTTGAATTTATTCAAATACTGTTTGAATTTATGTTTCCTTTTCAAATATTTCTTTTTAATCCAAAATACCCTTTAGCCACTAAAAAGCTGCCGGTTGGAACTTTACGCCTTCCATAGCGACGTTCTCGGTTTACTATCCCCGACATCGGACCGTGGTTGTAAAGCCAGGCAAACCCAAACCCAAGGTCAAAGTGCTGCTCCTGGCACCCCACGCCTCGATGCGTATAGTGGTCGGAGCTTCACTATTCCCTCGACCTCCACAGCACGCCACACAGTTAGCTCTTGGCTCTGTGTGATCCTAGCCGCTCCGCCGCCACTCACGGTTGTCGGAGTAACACTTCCGCCCCCACTAAACCCACACAAACCTCCTATCCCTCTAGCCGTTATACTCTATGTTGACACCGGCTAGAGAAATACCAATTCTAGTCGTTATACTGCCCAACTCTAGCAACGACCAGCAAACACCTAAACCCTAGCTGATATTTATCCTACCTCAATCAGCTTGCTATCCAGACTCCACGCTAGCTAGAATATCATCACAACCATTTACCCTCCAACTACCTATAACCTATACATGAAATACGAGCCGATATGCTATCTATTTCAGCATCGACTCGAGAACAAGTAAATCCTGCCATTCTTCTACCAAAGCCCAACTTCAGCCAATACTAGCCCAATAATCCCAAGACCCTATAAAAAAGATAGGCTATACCCTAAACCCTAGCCCTTCTAACCGTTTCTTGCTTTCTTGCCATTTTATGGCTTTTATTGAATTTGGTTCTTCCTCTTCTTCAGTAGAGTCTATTATATTTGGATGGTAACCTGTGGTATTTCGAGCATTGGATAATCAGGTTGCCTATCTTGAATTTATTTGCGTTGGAGCAAGGCAAGTTATATTCCTCTCCTTGAGCATTATTATCCTATATTCTATATCTCGAATATCTCATGCATTAGTCATTCATGATTTTGAATGCATAACCTGAACATATAGCAAACCAGATATATGCTAGCTTTTGCTTAGCCATGCCTAGTTAGACTGCATAAAAAATATAATGAATTTAGATTGGAACAGTACGGTAGAAATGGTTGATTTCCGGGTGGCTAGTACTGTTCCAACCGATATAAGACAGCCAAGTACATGGTGAAGAACATATGAGTACGACCGCAATTCTGTATGGGCATAGACCTAGCTGATTAAGTTAATCTAGCAAAGGTGGTACTCTGTATAGTGGTTCTTCTTAAGTCTCGCGCAGGAGGCAAATTTATGCCGCGAAGGGCAATTGTGATATTTACCGAGGCGCAGGTAAATATATGAGATTTATTGACGTCAACTTGTTTGTGAACCCTGATTGCGATGAACATGGTGTCATACAATCAGTTCTCTTTAAAGACCTCGGGAACGCCAGAACTCCTCTCGCTGCTAATTAACGTTACGTTCAGAGCGTATGGGACTAGAGTTCATGATGAACCCTGAGTTCCTCTCGACACTCAAGGCTGTTGTTGGCCGATCTTTCGGTGAGTTGTGATAACTACGATTTGGGAGAAACGTTGACGATCCGACTACAACCGTACGAGACGTTGTGTTGCGCCTTAGCGATCGATACACCTCTCCGTGGGTTGGTGATCTTGCCGGTGCAGATCAACCCTATTCCTGCAAGCAAATCGAAGAAACAAGCAAGAACAAGATAAAAGCAATCTGATATTGCAAATAGGAATTAATACAAATATAAGTTGGGGTTCCGAGGGTTCCGAAGAACAAGCAGACGGACGGTCTAGCCGACACGCGCGCTGCAAGCAAGTAGCAATGGCTAAACTTTAATCTAACAAAACCCGAGAAACCCTGAAGGGGTAACTAGCTATATATAGGGGTGGGAGGACGACCTAGGGGTGCCTAGGGTCGTGCTCCACCAGCTTGGGGCACACCCCACATGGGCCCCACCTGGGCCGGGGTCCCAAATGAAGTTACAAGCCCATAGGCCCATTATAGGTGATGCAACACCTTGTTCCTGTGATTCTGGCCACACGAGATAGAATTCAGAGAAGAGGCTGGATCCTTTAGAAAGAGGGCTCGAGAGCTTTCCATCAAGTACTCACGGGCCGAAAACGGAGGTCGTATGCAGATTCGGTGGCCGTTTGAAGTCAGCAGTGTAGTAGGTGGCCGAATCGGATTCCAGCACTTGGAGTACTTGATCTCGATATCTTCTTGTTCATCCATGATGTGAGCAATGGTTGCATCCCGTGGTAGCCATGGTCACATCATCCTCCCCTTCTCACGGAAAAACCGTCCTCGGTTTTTCCATATGGTGCTCTTTGGTAGTCCATTTACAAACAACCTGTTCTTCCAATCAAAACACGGCAAACTCGAGACAATTTGGTTAGCAATAACATTTTTCTCTAGCTTGCAATTTATCCACATGTACAGGAGGTTCTAAATCCGAGCAGATGTAAACTCTATGCACAAAATATATTCCAAGATCATTATATTCACCAAAGATGTGAAATATAACATTGGTTGGATATGGCAAATCAGACTTAGCAAATAATTTCTCCTTGAAATTATCGAGCTCACAAAATCATCAAACTGAACATAGCCCAAAGTATTAAAGAAGATCTCAATTCACGCTCCTCTACTTCATTAGCAATGTGAACAACATGCTTAAAATCAGTGCAGTATGAATTAACAGTAGGAATAGCATGTTCATTCACAAGTTTGGCATGGATATAAGTGAAGCATTATCGCATAACTCTTCTTTATCACAAGGAACAGCAAACAAATCAATTTGTGACAAAGAATCTCAGCAGTTGGTTCCACTAATGGTTGCTCTGCTATAGCATGAAAAGTGGACAAATTCAATTCATTAACAACACACTCACCTTTATTAATTTCAGCACCATTAAGTTTACCTTTGATGCCCTCTTCAGATAATGGAGGTGCCTCGACTTTGAGTGTGATCAATGGACTGGCGGCTCTTCATGTCTCTCTCCTCCTTTTCATGATTATGCACTTCCTGCAAATGGTTAGTAATAGAAGACAAAAACATAGCATGTTGCTTCTTCATGTCCTCTCTATTTTACTTTCAGCATTGCAAGCAAGTTGTAACAAAATGAGAAAGAGATGTATATCTCTGACAATCAAGCATGTCCTGAATTTCTTTGTTAAGCCCACATAAAAACCTCAATTCTTTAGCTTCTTCGCATTCATCTAAACCACAACGTAATAAACAAGCTTGCATATCATGATAGTATGAAGTAACAGTTCTGGTATCTTGTTTTAAAACATTGCAGTTTGTTGAACAAAATGTCAGCATAATACATGGGAACATAAACATCTCTGAAATATCGTTTCAGGTCTTTCCAAGATTGTGGTATTTTGTTATGCCTACAAAAGATGTTTCCAATCATTAGAAGCATGTTTAATTAAAACACTAGAGGGATCCGAATAGGAGTCTACGGGCCTTGGAAGCCCGAGTGATGGATCCTATATATTCGTGAGGGGTGTGACCGGCGGAGGCATTGCATCACGTGAGAAACCCTAGCCATCACTTCCCTCCCCGAGCAAAACCCTACCGCGCGCCGGTGCTAGCACATCTCGCATGGCGTTCCGTCCCTGTACGTGTGGATACCGGTAGAGGCGCGCTGGTTTCGGTGCTGATCGCATGGGAGTACGGCGAGGAGAACGCACGAGGAGAAGGTCGAGCTGGTGCGATCGACTAATTCCTCTAGATCGATGCGCGCTACTTCGCGAGAGTTCCTTCGACTTCTCAGCGTCTTCTTCCGCTGCACAGCGGTCGAGTGTAACGATCTATGATCTAATACTTGCATGTTCCTGGTTTACGCGATAGAAAATTTTGATTTATCTATCGTAGCCTACGCGTATCCCAAGAGACACGCATGAAGCCAACGATGCACCCGGCGGAGGAGTACTTCGCCGGCCCGAGGAACTTCCCTTCAGGTATGAACGACACAGTGACGATGACGACGAGACGGCAACTTTCTCTTTTCTATTTTATTTTTATGTCCTTTATCTCATGATTTGACCTAATCGAGTTGCATTTTTTTTCATTTCATTTTTTAAGTATTTGTCTAAGGATTTGAGCTAATTGAGCTGTTTGAGTTAACTTGATTATTTTGCTACATGGCTTTTACAGATTGTGTGCTATTACACGAAACAATTCATTCAGAACATCCTACTTTCAATGGAATTGGTTATTCTAATTTTCTTTCCTAGCTTTACTGATTTGTCATAAAAGGTATATCCGACATCTATTTTTGGATTGATTTATTTGTTAGTGATGAGTTCTAATTGTGTATTTCTTAGAAATATCATTCTTTTAAAGTGTTCAATTCACAAAAATTAATCATCTCATGAAATTTTAGTGTTCCGGGTGCAACGCACGGGCACTTTGCTAGTTGAAACATAAAAGTATATGAACTCTATCCATACCAATACAAGAATACAAGAGTGTAGGAAGTTTATAATAGAAATATTCAAATAAAAAAACAAAAAGGATAAATAAAAGGCCTACTTTATGCCACATGGCCCATATTCCAACCGTTTAGATTTGACCCAAGAATCTACGTGCATGAAACAAAGGAAAAGTTGGCCTGATTCAGATATGGACTAGGAACAAAAGGAATGTTAACATGTTCGCACGAACCTTTTCTTTAAAAGGGTAATATAGCTAAGTGTTTCAAGAGGATGACAGCGAAGAACTTAATTGGTTTTCGACTAATATTCAGCTATTTTTATTAAAGTTCTAAACAGTACATTAGAGGTGCCAGTGCACAACTAAAGGTCTAAAGCAAGTTAAACTGCAATCTTTCGTATTAAAAACAATCTTTCCTGTACAGGACGACTATTTCTCTGATTTAATTTTAATTCCTAATTCCTAATTGTATTGGCAAAAGTAGTAGGAGCCACTTGTAATGTCCAAGGCAAAAACGACCTCTTGCTTCTTGCGCAAGTTGAAAGATCGTTTTCCAGAGGCCCATAGATGCTACTTCCTCTGTTACATATTATAAGATTTTTTAGCATTGCCTAAATTCATATAGATGTTAACATCTATATGAATGTGGGCATGGCTAGATTCATTAACATCTATATGAATATGGGCAATGCTAAAAAATCTTATAACCTGAAACGAAGGTAGTAGATCAGTCTTCCAAATTGACCCTAGCAGAAAAATGGGAAACATCCAAATAGACAATCAAATTAGTCGTTTGATATCGCATTATTCTCTCAAGAATGTACCAATAAATGGCACATTTTCAATGGAAACTACACTTGCTTCATATTGCCCAAGGTACAATCGCATTCAGCTATTTCATTACTTACGAGGGAATTGAAGTGTTCTTTATTCTGCTCCAATTATGTTTGGAGAAGGCTCTAAACTCGGTAAGAGTGTCTTGTTTTCATTATCCTTTTTTCAATGCCACTGTATGATTGCTACTTCTCCTCATATAAAATTTATGAACTGCAGTGCACGCTAGTTTTTCAGTAAACTTGCCGTTTTTATGCTCATGCAATTGGATCAGTAATCAAGTTCAATTTATCTTTCTTCCTGTTGCTTGTGTAGTCCTGGATTACCCCAAGGTGCTCTTTCATGTTAGTGTGCTCCAATGTATTTTCGTTTGCCACTTGTTCTCCACCTCCAATACCCAATTTCTTTGCTGTAACAATATGCTCTGACTCCTTATTTGAACTCTTGGCACAATCTAAAGTGATGTCAGTAATGTGCTTAAATTTTTTTGCGGGCTCCCTCCATGTCGTTTGGCATTATTTGAACTGGCAGGTTCTACTGCACTGGTGGATTTGACCATCTTTTCATTTGGTTCAGAGAGATGAATTAAGCAAGAATTGACACCTTCAGCTGCAAATGTGCAAAAGTTAAATCATTAGACTGGACTAAATCTAAAAAGACAAAATATGATCCATTACATTGAACAATAGCTAAATAAATATTGTTATAATTAAACTACTTGGGGCAAAATTCAGTAAAGTTTAAGGGATTTTGTGTCTGTCGACCAACTATGAACCATTCTTTTATATTGCATCAGCGTCCCACTAAACAGCAAATGAAGCCCTTTGGCTTCCACCAAAAAAATTGTGCCGTGCATCTGTAAAATTTTGGTGTCACTGCAGTCTGATATTTCAATACAGAAGCACTTCCTGTTTCCATAGAAGATTCAAACAAGAAAGATTTTTATGGACATAATGTTGCATTTTTGTTTTCATGTTACTTTAGATCTTTGACCTTGTTAGACTTACTTTATGGATGTCTAAATTTAATCTTCAGCAATAAAAGATGTCTAAATTTAATCAGTGATTCTTCCGGGTCCATTCTACATAACAGATTATGGATAACTACCTTAAAGGAAGAGTCTGAACAGTGTGGCTCTTTCAAAGGAGATAGACTAGATGGGGCTATTATTCCCTTTTTTTTCTGCTTGACTATCACTCTCATAGTACTCAACATTATATAGAAGATAAACAAGGATGGCTACAGAAAACTAAATATCTTTAGAAACTTGCAATTGAGATATATCAATAGCTGAAAGAACTGTTATCCTAGAAAACTAATCAAATATTATTGACTAAGCAATCAAACTTGATAAAAAAAACTAAGCAATCAAACTAACATTTAACAAAGGAAACTTATTGCGTACTATAGTAATGCTACAGTATCATGAACAATAGAAAGCTATAGGATCTTACCCCATATCTGCAGAACATGACAATAAGTTCATGTTGTTACTAATATAGCAGAGCAGATCGTGTCCAGCTATCACCTTACACACTCTCTTGCTCAAGAAAACTTCAACATTCTATATTTCTATGCTTTCAATTTTTTTTACAAAGTACTAATATGCTGCCAATAATGAAAGAACAACTTGTTGAGAAATGGGAAAATGTGACGGCAAGTGTTAGCATCATTTTTGTTTCTTTTCCTTTAGTTTGCTTTCCAGTGAACTGTGCCTTGTTGTTACTTGGCAGTCTTTTCTACTTGACCTGTAGTCTTTAGTGCTCTAAATAATATTTGTTTACATAAAAGACCACAGATTAATATCATCAAATGCAGCCCGGTGAACTAATCATTAGGCATAATGGAAGGGAAATGCGTAATATATTATATAGACTTCCCTAGAGAATGCAAACAATGTAGCATGCATAATTGCATATTCAATTAATATGCTTTGTAGAGCTATTTATGTCAAAACATTATCATAGGATGACTAGAATATTTATACCACTTGTTATAACAGAAAATAATTCACATTCTTCACATTATTCAAAAACAACAAAAAAAATGTTGAGGACATAGTTTCCCGAATGGAAATAATCAAGCATAAAGAATAGTCAAATATTGCTCAACAGAATGATTAAATTGACTTTTGTATGCTTTGATATTACTATTGACTGAGATTAACTAATTTCATATTTTGGCAATTATAGCCAAGCCTAGTAGGTGGTAGCATTACTATGCAAGCTACATCGATACATTTAGTCAACATTAAATACACCTCACCTCTTTTCTTTCAATACATGTTATTAAATCAAAAGGATTTGTTCCTTTCAAAAAAAAAAAAAGGATTTGCATCGGACCTAAACAAAAATACTTCAGAATCATAAAGCATGTACATATTATTAAGTTGGTGTAATATTGACAAACCTAAATTAAATAAGTTTGAGGCTCATTATCTTATCTTCATAAGTGGGAAGTTTAAACTGACGTTTGAAAACATTTCCCACAAAATACTAGGGAATTCAGTCCCTTCTTTAATTTTCAATCACATTAGTGCATTCATTATTACAAATCTTCCATGTAAACAATCAAATATACAATTTGTTCAGAACACACACCTTATCCCATTCAAAAGGAAAATGGAAATAACTTACTTCTCAGTATTGTATGTAGTCATTCTCCTTGGCAAGTAAATGAAGTAGATCAGAAAAAGATAAAAGCTTATTGGAGTGTAACACCACTACACATCCCATCATTGATCAGGAAAGGGAAAGTCACAACAACATTTTTTTTTTTTTTTGGAAACAGAAGAGCAAAGCTCCTCCCCTATCCATTACTAGAAACATTTCAGTTCAGCTACAGGGAAATAAAACCAGAAAAGCAGGAAAACATTCATTGCAGATCACACAACAAATGCGACATCCCACCATTCTGTGTGATCTCCACAACAACATGATACTACTGCAAGAAACTAACTAAAGTTCAGGAATGTATGATGAATAATCAGACTACATATGAATCTCCAAGTCACATGCAGCACACATGTGACCAAGCAGCAATCAGCTTATATTTAATAGCACAAGACAAAGATGTTATGGCGATTATAACAACAGAGAAACACTAGCATGACAAAAAATAACTAGTTAATGAGGATTGTTAGAGATGTTCATTTCACTTGTCACTTTCAAACAGAATAGTTGTTGTAATAAAGCATCCTCGATGTACATGTGCTTCAAAACCACAACATTTCTGATTTTCTTATGCTTTTAAACTTTCTATTGTCATAAAAAGTGCATTGGACAGCACCAAGTGACATTTTATTATTTGCATCTAATATTTCTTAATTTAATTCGCTCCACTTTTTCCTGTTAACTACCTCTAGTATAGGGCATTTCTTTGCTTGACTTCGCTGTTCACTGCTTTTAGTCCTTATCTTTGCTATACAAATTTTACAGCCCTGTTTAGCCATGCTATGACCTGAGTTCATTGTTGTTTTACCAATAACCTTCATACTTTTAATGCTTTCATAAGTTGTATCATGGTTTCCCATGGCCTACCTCTTGATCTCTTATAGCCTCTGACGTGACTAATGCAATCTCAGGTTTGTGCTTTCAATAGTTGCATCAAGATTTTCGGTGGCCTTCCTCTTGATCGCTTGATAGTATCTGAGTTAACTGCTTCTTTGGTTATGGATTTAACAGTTCCAAGTTTCCTTTCTTCTGGCCCGATTTCAGGATCCAACCCAGAAGACATACCTTCAGATATGATGTGGCAATTAGAAATCAGGTAGATGGAGGACAAAACAATACAAATTATATAAAGCAATCTAAATTGTGAAAACGACTTGTGTTTTATTTAAGGAAATGTTGGTTTTAGAACACCAAAATTTGGGAGGTTTAATTTTATACCACCAAAATATCTCTTTTACTTTTTATACCATCAAAATTGTTCTCCATTAATTTTTATACCACTGCCATCCACATTGTGTATTCTACAGATAGCCCTGACACCTTTACCTTCCTCATCCTACTCATTCATCCTTGTCCTTATGCTGAGTTGTGGTATGCCATCACGCCTACCTCTCGCCGGTGAACCATTGGCAAGCCCACCACCGGTGCTGTCCACCCCCACCCTCTTCTCCTCTTCTCTACACTCCCCCGTATGCCATACCTCAGCCATTGGCCCATTGCTACAAGTGATGCCACTCAGAACCTGTTAAATATGTGATCCGAATTTTAGACCTACAATATATTCGGATTAGTTTCCTAGTAGACTCCATGTATTTCCTATTAGTGTCTTTCTTTTATCTCCTATATATACTCTTCTAAGCCGTACTGGAAGGGTGTGACGTTCCCATTGTTATTCCCCTACGTTTGTAATCAACTTCTCATAGTGATCATTGCCGGTCGTGCCTGTGGTTTTTTCCCGCAAGAGTTTTCCACGTAAAATTCGTGTCTCCGTTGTGCATCTATTTTCATAACAGAACCTGTGTTCATTGCTATCTGACTCAGCAGCCAAGCAGCACCGCATCACGAAACGTCCAGTCAGCACTTCTACAGTAGCTCGTCCAGGATCTCTCCTTTCCTCCCATCTCTAATGAATGAATTGAGCACAGCATGAACCAGCAGAGCTTTAGATCTTGTGGATGAACGGTGTTCATATGCCTTAACCGACTAGCAGAAAGTGGTGAAGCGTAACGAGCAGAGGACGCAACATAGTTGCTGAGCACACATAGGTGATGTGCCAGGAGTCGAGTTGTCCACAATGTGTATTCTGCACGCATCACGTTGATCCAGACAGAGCCACAACAGGCTAGATCTGTATTCCACATGTTTTTCTTGCAAAAAGATATAAAATTCAAAAATATAAAGCCCATACTGGCTGAAGTCGTATAGAACTAAACAGAATAAAAATTTGGAGGTATACATTTAACAGCAAGACTTTGTGTATAAAACAAAACGAGGTGAATTTTATTGTACAAAAGCAAATATTTCCTTCATTTAATGTTGTAAAGTGCTCTAGAATATGAACTATCACAGTCAAACTTTCACCCAAATTATTAAACATTTACAACCAGGAATTTTGCCCAGAACATATCATTAGTATAGTAGCCAGTTCACTGAAACAGAAAAAGACAATAACTACAGCATCAAGTGTTGAGTTCATTATATCAGTTTCCAAGGGAAATAAAAACAATATATGTATATATTTATAAACAATATATGTATATATTTATAAATCAGCTGGCAGGAGCAATGCCTTGCCATTAGAAATAAAATAAGCCTAAAGAATGTTTATGTATAGCATAACCAAAATGTGTGTGCATATTACAGCCTAGATTTTCGCCTACATTTCCAGTTATGTGAACTGTTTACTGGTGATAATCTGACATCGGAAACTAAAGATAATTCAGATATCAATTTTGAAAATATAGAGAAAAGCTACACACAAAAATAACTGCAGGAAATTGTAATCTCATTCGAATACAGAAACATTGGATGACGGGCAGTGCTATTTGTGAAGCCATGACAATTGTGGATGGTTTCCGTGACAACATTATATACTAGATGAATACTCCGCCCCGTTGCTGCGTAAATTAAGTTGTATAGTATGTAAAAATAAGCTATATTATATTTTGTAAACCAAAATAAAATGGCTTCCTATGTTTTATATAATTAACACATGATTGCAAATATAATGCAAGTGAACATATTTTATGTAATTATACTTATGAATTTTGAACTAAAAAACAATTGAGATTGTATGTTTTATAGAGAAGAAAGAAGAAACTATTTGTACCATAGATCTATCATCCAAAGGCTAAAAATAATTGGATGATGTGGCTTCATGAGAGAAGAGAGAAATAGCATTAACTACACTTAGTGGGGATGAACTATATAAATATATAGGATATGTTACTTTGATAAGCACATCAAGCAGCTCGCATATTATTTGAATTCCTTATTAGTTTAAAACCAAACCCAAGGACTCATGTCACCTGATTCGACATATGACTGAAACAAAAGTTTAGGACTCCACACCTCGCCATGTCCAGCACAGCAGCACCTTCGATCTCGACACTGCAAATTTCCCCTGTTTTATTGTTTGCTTGTTTGTTGTTTTTTTTATTATTTCTGCTTATGATTATCTCTAGACAACTTATTTGTCATAGATGATGCTCCCTTGTCCATGATCTTGTGCCAATTTCTGTGGTAGTTATAATTATCCACATCTACAAAAACTTAATACCTATAACCTAAAATACCCTTTACTAATACCAAGTATTTCATTTGTCGCATGTGTAACTTGACGCTGACAGAGTACAGATTCTATGAAATAGTTGTATACAAATTAGTGTTCAACAGAAAGTAACATAACTGCCAAAGCAAAGTCAATAACTGTAGGAAATGTACTAATGTGATTACCACACATAACTAACAGCTACATGAACTTACAGTTATTTGATGCCAGGCCATTAGATAGTTTCTTGCCTTTGACCGATGCTCCTACAGACTTTTTCTTTGCTTTTCCTTGTATTTTCAGTCTTTTCAGCATACTTGAGGCTGCAATTGAAAACAATTACCAAATTCTATTCAAAGAAGCCCTGACACTTCTCAGAAATGCCATAAAGGTAGCACAAATAGCCATGAAAGAAAAACATTTAAGAGCAACTCACACTACAGTCAATGTTATTGATAACTACTGTTAGATTGAAATGGCATGTAAAGTATTAAAATAATATTTTCAACCAATTCTGTAGTAAATTCCATGTATGTAAATTTGCAGAATGTCATGAGAAATCAATTGACATTTCAGTTCTAAAACTTAGGCTCAAAGAAAACCATTTGGTTTGTGCCAGAAAGCATGAAAATAGGAAGTAGAATCGAGTTACAACTCGATGGACAATGAGCCGATAAGTCAACAAAACTTATAGACCCAACTTTACCCTTTTTTATGCTCGAAGGCTGAAGCGAATAGCTATACATGGACAATCCAAAAGAATGGCATAGGATAAAACAAAGAGTCGTACAAGGCAGTGAAAGAAAACTGTCGAACATTGGTTATGCATGGCCAAAGGCTCTAAGACACAAGCAATTCTCAATATTAACTTGATTTATGTGGACTCTTTGGAAAGCTGACAAGAATTTCCAGCATCTTCCCTCAAAAAAAACAATTTCAGTATCATGAAGAGCACTGTATTGCTCATTTCAAAAGCTTCTATGGTCTCTTGAATTAAATGAGAAATAACTGGACCAGATAGTAAACTGCGTATATTTATCAAAATTGCATGCTCAACTGTGTAAGAATAAGTACATTAAAAAGCAAGTAATGCAGATTTTCTTTGAGATTAGAGTTTTGAAGGATAATAACATAATTTTGATAAGCAAAAAACAATACAAAAAATAATTACCAGATCTGTGCACCTGTCAAAAGAGTACATATCAGTAACGCTTCTCCTCGAATATAGGCATGTTTAGTGATTTGTCCAGTTTCAAGGTAGTTGATTACAGACTTGATGTGCGGAATACATGACGACTAACAGGATCAGTATAATACTGCACAAGAAGATAATGTTTCTTCAGAAAACATTAATCAATGTGTTCCCATATGCCAGCATATTATATCAAAAGAATCGCATGCTATATTGTAATGTACCGGGTCTTTCCTAATTCCATCATTGCACTTTCTAAATATTATTTCCTTCACCCATCCTTCTGGAAGCCCATCTGGATTAAATTCTACCATTGCAAGAATCTGTAAATAAGTCTAACAATTAGCTCTAAAAAAAAAGCATTACTTGCCTAATAACATAAATATTTACAGCAAATACCATACATTATCTTCAGAGCTTGTATCACACCAAACCCTTTACATCACATCTGGAAATCTTCCCCTCATTAGAATAGAGCAGTACATTTTCTTTCGACAAGAACCGCATTCCAGTAGGCAGATGAACATAGAACTGCAACAACATATTTCCATGGATTTTTAGTCACATGTAATTGAAAAATAATCATATCAGATAAAATCATTTGTCAAACTCTCAGCCTCCACCCTGAAGGCACTACCAGCAATTCCATCCTATGTTGCACCACATGTATTTTATCTAAAGCATGGTGCAAACGATCATGAAAAGTTCCAATGTGGCTAATATTGTATCGTGAATATAAAGACTCTTATTTACAGTTAAAAACCTATTACAGGAAATTTGTTTTTTGCTCCAATTGTGGCTAATATTGTATCATTGTGAAGCAAGGATTCCTTCACAAGTCACAATCAAATGTTTTTTGTGGCTACTTTACAATATTTCTATTCTTACGCAAAACAAAATAGCCACATAAACTGGTAGGATGATAAACCCTGCCTTGTCTATTCAAACTGATGGATTTTTTAACACGCCTTCTATTTGGCTGCCCTCTCACCTGACCTATGTAGAATTGTGGAGTGCAACTGGCTAATATTGTATCATTATGTAAAATAGTCGCGAATCGTTGTGCCTGAAATGATCACGTTCTGTTCGAACCCCCCTGTGATCTCGGGGATTCTTTTTCTATCCTAGAAACACAACGGTGTTGTTCAGGATGTCTTCACTCCAAACTTTTTCGGTGTTTTCTACGGTTTGTTTTCACAACTGTTATTCTGCGTCTCCCCTCGGTTTCATGTGAGAGTCATTGGCGGTGTTATGAGTAATAACGCTTGATTCGAATTTTGACAATTCTTGTATAAGTTGTTCGTTCTCATCTAAAACTCGGGATATTCAGACAAACAAAAGAACAGGACTCGGTATTCTAACTGGATTCAGTGGCATAGCCAGTTGCTTGACATTTACATTCTTTTGGTTTAGCTGCTTTTTGCTGGTCTGCATGAAAGTCCAGATATAGTCTGCTTTAAGAAGAAAAGTCTGTCGGCTCAAGAATTATTTTGAATATTTTGGACAGATTCGCTGAAGGGATGACTGCAAGGAGAAGATGAGGCTGGAGCAGCACAACTGCAGGAATTAGTGTTGTCACTCAAGACTGTGGACAATGTTCTTTGTTTGGATGATCCTCCTGTTAAAGAAAGTTGGCATGGTGTATCGATCATGTTTACGTTAATAAAAGTCTGTATGACCTTGATTGCATGAGCCATTCTTATCTATGGTTGCCATGATGAGATCGTTCTCGAATGCAAGCAACGTTGCTTTTAAACTCTATGAAAGATGCAATTGTTACTTGGATAAACTTGTATCTGTTTTCTTAATTAACACTGAGTAGCGATTTTCCCATCACTCTTAAATAATTGGC